>JBBPBX010108105.1:0-11204 GCA_038048925.1 Garcialebias charrua
CGAAAATGCACGTGTGAATGCCTTAGCGCCGCTCCGCCCTTCTCGCGGCGATCGCGGGAAGTCGAGCTGGTCCACCCTGAAACACTCTCGTGCCTTTCCCGTACCCTTTCGGCACCCAATGCACGCACCCAATTTGGTCCACATTCCAAAATGGCCGCCTTCCCATTTATCGTACAACGTTGATGCCAGAGGGTTTTCTGTGCGTCTTGGTGAATTGGACAAGCGTACCAAATTTCATGATCCTACGTGAAACTAAGGCCAATGCGGAGGGTAGTTTGAAATTTTCTAGGTGGCGCTCTTGAGCCGTTTCTTTTGAAATTTTGGCCACGCCCCCAAAATATGTAATCGTTCACCAGTCCTGATGAGTCCGCCAATTTTGGTGAGTTTTGGGATATGAAAAAGCCCCCAAAATGCTATTTCATTTTAGCTCCATTCATTTTCAATGGGATAAAAATGGCCGAAAAGGTCGCCTTTCCTTTCATCGCACAACGTTGGTGCCAGAGGGTTTTCTGTGCGCCTTGGTGAATCGGGGAGGTGTACCAAATTTCATGATCCTACGTGAAACTAAGGCCAATGCGGAGGGTAGTTTGAAATATTCTAGGTGGCGCTCTTGAGCCCTTTCTGTTGCAATTTTGGCCACGCCCCCAAAATATGTAATCGTTCACCAGTCCTGACGAGTCTGCCAAATTTGGTGAGTTTTGGGATATGATAAAGCTCCCAAAAGGCCAAACGTATTGTGACGGCGTTACGTCTGATTCGCCACATCGCCACGCCCACATGCTCCACCCAAAACAACCAGTCGTGGAAAGCTTGTTACAGCAACATGTCTTCGGTCACTGGACAGACCGTCACGCTGATTAGGTAACAGGTGTCCGATCGGGATGTTCAATGTACAACTGTACACTTCCTGTTGTGAGGGGGCGTGGCTTAATTATTGTCATGATTTGACCATTCAGTATTGCAGGGGACCGGATGTGGGTCAATCACTGAAGGTTTGATGTATTAGACTGTTTTCGTGTAGGTGCTATTAGTGTTTCGTTTGTGACGGCGTGACGGCTGATTCGCCACATCGCCACGCCCACATGCTCCACCCAAAACGGTCAGTGTTGGAAAGCTTGTTACAGCAACATGTCTTTGGTCACTGGACAGACCGTCCCGCTGATTAGGTAACAGGTGTCCGATCGGGACGTTCAATGTATAACTGTACACTTCCTGTTGTGAGGGGGCGTGGCTTAATTAATGTCATGATTTGACCATTCAGTATTGTAAGGGACCGGTTGTGGGTCAATCACTGAAGGTTTGATGTATTAGACGGTTTTCGTGTAGGTGCTATTAGTGTTTCGTTTTTCATGGCGAGATGCCTAATTTTGAGGCCAGGCCACGCCCCTTCAGCATATATGAAAACGTGAGGTTTTGATCATTTTTTACTCCCCCATGTCTGAGTGATGAGTCTGCCAAATTTGGTGAGATTTAGGATATGATAAAGCCCCCAACATGCCATTTCATTTTAGCTCCATTCATTTTCAATGGGAAAAAAATGGCCGAAAAGGCTAAATAATTCAAAAAGCTAAAGTTGCAGCATTACCAAAAGTCATAGCCGGATTGTCCTGAACGAGCTGGACATTTTGATATATGAATTGTTGAAATGGCACCAAAACTGTGCGAGTAGTTACATGCCAAAAAACGTACGGAATGAAGATAGTAACATCTATAAATAACTAGAAAAACCGCATTTCCTGCGAAAATGCACGTGTGAATGCCTTAGCGCCGCTCCGCCCTTCTCGCGGCGACCGCGGGAAGTCGAGCTGGTCCACCCTGAAACACTCTCGTGCCTTTCCCGTACCCTTTCGGCACCCAATGCACGCACCCAATTTGGTCCACATTCCAAAATGGCCGCCTTCCCATTTATCGTACAACGTTGATGCCAGAGGGTTTTCTGTGCGTCTTGGTGAATTGGACAAGTGTACCAAATTTCATGATCCTACGTGAAACTAAGGCCAATGCGGAGGGTAGTTTGAAATTTTCTAGGTGGCGCTCTTGAGCCGTTTCTTTTGAAATTTTGGCCACGCCCCCAAAATATGTAATTGTTCACCAGTCCTGATGAGTCTGCCAATTTTGGTGAGTTTTGGGATATGAAAAAGCCCCCAAAATGCTATTTCATTTTAGCTCCATTCATTTTCAATGGGATAAAAATGGCCGAAAAGGTCGCCTTTCCTTTCATCGTACAACGTTGGTGCCAGAGGGTTTTCTGTGCGCCTTGGTGAATCGGGGAGGTGTACCAAATTTCATGATCCTACGTGAAACTAAGGCCAATGCGGAGGGTAGTTTGAAATATTCTAGGTGGCGCTCTTGAGCCGTTTCTGTTGCAATTTTGGCCACGCCCCCAAAATATGTAATTTTTCACCAGTCCTGACGAGTCTGCCAAATTTGGTGAGTTTTGGGATATGATAAAGCTCCCAAAAGGCCAAACGTATTGTGACGGCGTTACGTCTGATTCGCCACATCGCCACGCCCACATGCTCCACCCAAAACGGTCAGTGTTGGAAAGCTTGTTACAGCAACATGTCTTCGGTCACTGGACAGACCGTCACGCTGATTAGGTAACAGGTGTCCGATCGGGATGTTCAATGTACAACTGTACACTTCCTGTTGTGAGGGGGCGTGGCTTAATTATTGTCATGATTTGACCATTCAGTATTGCAGGGGACCGGATGTGGGTCAATCACTGAAGGTTTGATGTATTAGACTGTTTTCGTGTAGGTGCTATTAGTGTTTCGTTTGTGACGGCGTGACGGCTGATTCGCCACATCGCCACGCCCACATGCTCCACCCAAAACGGTCAGTGTTGGAAAGCTTGTTACAGCAACATGTCTTTGGTCACTGGACAGACCGTCCCGCTGATTAGGTAACAGGTGTCCGATCGGGACGTTCAATGTATAACTGTACACTTCCTGTTGTGAGGGGGCGTGGCTTAATTAATGTCATGATTTGACCATTCAGTATTGTAAGGGACCGGTTGTGGGTCAATCACTGAAGGTTTGATGTATTAGACGGTTTTCGTGTAGGTGCTATTAGTGTTTCGTTTTTCATGGCGAGATGCCTAATTTTGAGGCCAGGCCACGCCCCTTCAGCATATATGAAAACGTGAGGTTTTGATCATTTTTTACTCCCCCATGTCTGAGTGATGAGTCTGCCAAATTTGGTGAGATTTAGGATATGATAAAGCCCCCAACATGCCATTTCATTTTAGCTCCATTCATTTTCAATGGGAAAAAAATGGCCGAAAAGGCTAAATAATTCAAAAAGCTAAAGTTGCAGCATTACCAAAAGTCATAGCCGGATTGTCCTGAACGAGCTGGACATTTTGATATATGAATTGTTGAAATGGCACCAAAACTGTGCGAGTAGTTACATGCCAAAAAACGTACGGAATGAAGATAGTAACATCTATAAATAATAAATATAAACACAATCTCTATAGTGTGAATGCCTTGTTGGCATTCACACAACTAGAAAAACCGCATTTCCTACGAAAATGCACGTGTGAATGCCTTAGCGCCGCTCCGCCCTTCTCGCGGCGACCGCGGGAAGTCGAGCTGGTCCACCCCGAAACACTCTCGTGCCTTTCCCGTACCCGTTCGGCACCCAGTGCGTGCACTCAATTTGGTCCACATTCCAAAATGGCCGCCTTCCCATTTATCGTACAACGTTGATGCCAGAGGGTTTTCTGTGCGTCTTGGTGAATTGGACAAGTGTACCAAATTTCATGATCCTACGTGAAACTAAGGCCAATGCGGAGGGTAGTTTGAAATTTTCTAGGTGGCGCTCTTGAGCCGTTTCTTTTGAAATTTTGGTCACGCCCCCAAAATATGTAATTGTTCACCAGTCCTGATGAGTCTGCCAATTTTGGTGAGTTTTGGGATATGATAAAGCTCCCAAAAGGCCAAACGTATTGTGACGGCGTTACGTCTGATTCGCCACATCTTGCCACGCCCACATGCTCCACCCAAAACGGTCAGTGTTGGAAAGCTTGTTACAGCAACATGTCTTTGGTCACTGGACAGACCGTCACGCTGATTAGGTAACAGGTGTCCGATCGGGACGTTCAATGTACAACTGTACACTTCCTGTTGTGAGGGGGCGTGGCTTAATTAATGTCATGATTTGACCATTCAGTATTGCAGGGGACTGGTTGTGGGTCAATCACTGAAGGTTTGATGTATTAGACAGTTTTCGTGTAGGTGCTATTAGTGTTTCGTTTTTCATGGCGAGATACCTAACTTTGAGGCCAGGCCACGCCCCTTCATCATATATGAAAACATGAGGTTTTGATCATTTTTTACTCCCCCATGTCTGAGTGATGAGTCTGCCAAATTTGGTGAGATTTAGGATATGATAAAGCCCCCAAACGGCCATTTCATTTTAGCTCCATTCATTTTCAATGGGAAAAAGATGGCCGAAAAGGCTGAATATCTCAAAAAGCTAAAGTTGCAGCATTACCAAAAGTCATAGCCGGATTGTCCTAAATGAGCTGAACATTTTGATATATGAATTGTTGAAATCGCACCAAAACTGTGCGAGTAGTTACATGCCAAAAAACGTACGGAATGAAGATAGTAACATCTATAAACTGTAGATAATAATAAATATAAACACAATCTCTATAGTGTGAATGCCTTGTTGGCATTCACACAACTAGAAAAACCGCATTTCCTGCGAAAATGCACGTGTGAATGCCTTAGCGCCGCTCCGCCCTTCTTGCGACGACCGCGGGAAGTCGAGCTGGTCCACCCCGAAACGCTCTCGTGCCTTTCCCGTGCCCGTCCGGCACCCAATGTACGCACCCGATTTGGTCCACATTCCAAAATGGCCGCCTTCCCATTTATCGTACGACGTTGATGCCAGAGGGTTTTCTGTGCGTCTTTGTGAATTGGACAAATGTACCAAATTTCATGATCCTACGTGAAACTAAGGCCAATGCGGAGGGTAGTTTGAAATTTTCTAGGTGGCGCTCTTGAGCCGTTTCTGTTGCAATTTTGGCCACGCCCCCAAAATATGTAATTTGTCACCAGTCCTGACGAGTCTGCCAAATTTGGTGAGTTTTGGGATATGATAAAGCCCCCAAAATGCCAAACGTATTGTGACGGCGTTACGTCTGATTCGCCACATCGCCACGCCCACATGCTCCACCCAAAACGGTCAGTGTTGGAAAGCTTGTTACAGCAACATGTCTTCGGTCACTGGACGGACCGTCACGCTGATTAGGTAACAGGTGTCCGATCGGGACGTTCAATGTACAACTGTACACTTCCTGTTGTGAGGGGGCGTGGCTTAATTATTGTCATGATTTGACCATTCAGTATTGCAGGGGACCGGATGTGGGTCAATCACTGAAGGTTTGATGTATTAGACTGTTTTCGTGTAGGTGCTATTAGTGTTTCGTTTGTGACGGCGTGACGGCTGATTCGCCACATCGCCACGCCCACATGCTCCACCCAAAACGGTCAGTGTTGGAAAGCTTGTTACAGCAACATGTCTTCGGTCACTGGACAGACCGTCCCGCTGATTAGGTAACAGGTGTCCGATCGGGACGTTCAATGTATAACTGTACACTTCCTGTTGTGAGGGGGCGTGGCTTAATTAATGTCATGATTTGACCATTCAGTATTGCAGGGGAGTGGTTGTGGGTCAATCACTGAAGGTTTGATGTATTAGACGGTTTTCGTGTAGGTGCTATTAGTGTTTCGTTTTTCATGGCGAGATGCCTAACTTTGAGGCCAGGCCACGCCCCTTCAGCATATATGAAAATGCGAGGTTTTGATCATTTGTTACTCCTGCATGTCTGAGTGATGAGTCTGCCAAATTTGGTGAGTTTTAGGGTATGATAAAGCCCCCAAAAGACCATTTCATTTTAGCTCCATTCATTTTCAATGGGAAAAAAATGGCCGAAAAGGCTAATTATTTCAAAAAGCGCAACTTGCAGCATTACCAAAAGTCATAGCTGGATTGTCCTGAGCGAGCTGAACATTTTGATATATGAATCGTTGAAATGGCACAAATACTCTAGGAGGAGTAGCGTGCCAAAAAACGTACGGACGGAAGATAGTAACTATAACTAGAAAAACCGCATTTCCTACGAAAATGCACGTGTGAATGCCTTAGCGCCGCTCCGCCCTTCTCGCGGCGACCGCGGGAAGTCGAGCTGGTCCACCCCGAAACACTCTCGTGCCTTTCCCGTACCC
This sequence comes from Garcialebias charrua, assembly GCA_038048925.1. NCBI lineage: Eukaryota > Metazoa > Chordata > Actinopteri > Cyprinodontiformes > Rivulidae > Garcialebias > Garcialebias charrua. Next base: position 6,243 of record JBBPBX010108105.1, read on the forward strand.
GTTCGGCACCTAGTGCGTGCACTCAATTTGGTCCACATTCCAAAATGGCCGCCTTCCCATTTATCGTACAACGTTGACGCCAGAGGGTTTTCTGTGCGTCTTGGTGAATTGGACAAGTGTACCAAATTTCATGATCCTACGTGAAACTAAGGCCAATGCGGAGGGTAGTTTGAAATTTTCTAGGTGGCGCTCTTGAGCCCTTTCTGTTGCAATTTTGGCCACGCCCCCAAAATATGTAATTTTTCACCAGTCCTGACGAGTCTGCCAAATTTGGTGAGTTTTGGGATATGATAAAGCTCCCAAAAGGCCAAACGTATTGTGACGGCGTTACGTCTGATTCGCCACATCGCCACGCCCACATGCTCCACCCAAAACGGTCAGTGTTGGAAAGCTTGTTACAGCAACATGTCTTCGGTCACTGGACAGACCGTCACGCTGATTAGGTAACAGGTGTCCGATCGGGACGTTCAATGTACAACTGTACACTTCCTGTTGTGAGGGGGCGTGGCTTAATTAATGTCATGATTTGACCATTCAGTATTGCAGGGGACTGGTTGTGGGTCAATCACTGAAGGTTTGATGTATTAGACAGTTTTCGTGTAGGTGCTATTAGTGTTTCGTTTTTCATGGCGAGATACCTAACTTTGAGGCCAGGCCACGCCCCTTCATCATATATGAAAACATGAGGTTTTGATCATTTTTTACTCCCCCATGTCTGAGTGATGAGTCTGCCAAATTTGGTAAGATTTAGGATATGATAAAGCTCCCAAACGGCCATTTCATTTTAGCTCCATTCATTTTCAATGGGAAAAAGATGGCCGAAAAGGCTGAATATCTCAAAAAGCTAAAGTTGCAGCATTACCAAAAGTCATAGCCGGATTGTCCTAAATGAGCTGAACATTTTGATATATGAATTGTTGAAATCGCACCAAAACTGTGCGAGTAGTTACATGCCAAAAAACGTACGGAATGAAGATAGTAACATCTATAAATAAATATAAACACAATCTCTATAGTGTGAATGCCTTGTTGGCATTCACACAAATATAAACACAATCTCTATAGTGTGAATGCCTTGTTGGCATTCACACAATAAATATAAACACAATCTCTATAGTGTGAATGCCTTGTTGGCATTCACACAACTAGAAAAACCGCATTTCCTGCGAAAATGCACGTGTGAATGCCTTAGCGCCGCTCCGCCCTTCTCGCGGCGACCGCGGGAAGTCGAGCCGGTCCACCCCGAAACACTCTCGTGCCTTTCCCGTACCCGTTCGGCACCCAATGCACGCACCCAATTTGGTCCACATTCCAAAATGGCCGCCTTCCCATTTATCGTACAACGTTGATGCCAGAGGGTTTTCTGTGCGTCTTGGTGAATTGGACAAGTGTACCAAATTTCATGATCCTACGTGAAACTAAGGCCAATGCGGAGGGTAGTTTGAAATTTTCTAGGTGGCGCTCTTGAGCCGCTTCTTTTGCAATTTTGGCTACGCCCCCAAAATATGTAATCGTTCACCAGTCCTGATGAGTCCGCCAAATTTGGTGAGTTTTGGGATATGATAAAGCCCCCAAAAGGCCAAACGTATTGTGACGGCGTTACGTCTGATTCGCCACGTCGCCACGCCCACATGCTCCACCCAAAACGGTCAGTGTTGGAAAGCTTGTTACAGCAACATGTCTTCGGTCACTGGACACACCGTCACGCTGATTAGGTAACAGGTGTCCGATCGGGACGTTCAATGTACAACTGTACACTTCCTGTTGTGAGGGGGCGTGGCTTAATTAATGTCATGATTTGACCATTTCAGTATTGCAGGGGACCGGATGTGGGTCAATCACTGAAGGTTTGATGTATTAGACTGTTTTCGTGTAGGTGCTATTAGTGTTTCGTTTGTGACGGCGTGACGGCTGATTCGCCACATCGCCACGCCCACATGCTCCACCCAAAACGGTCAGTGTTGGAAAGCTTGTTACAGCAACATGTCTTCGGTCACTGGACAGACCGTCCCGCTGATTAGGTAACAGGTGTCCGATCGGGACGTTCAATGTATAACTGTACACTTCCTGTTGTGAGGGGGCGTGGCTTAATTAATGTCATGATTTGACCATTCAGTATTGTAGGGGACCGGTTGTGGGTCAATCACTGAAGGTTTGATGTATTAGACGGTTTTCGTGTAGGTGCTATTAGTGTTTCGTTTTTCATGGCGAGATGCCTAACTTTGAGGCCAGGCCACGCCCCTTCAGCATATATGAAAACGCGAGGTTTTGATAATTTTTTACTCCCCCATGTCTGAGTGATGAGTCTGCCAAATTTGGTGAGATTTAGGATATGATAAAGCCCCCAAACGGCCATTTCATTTTAGCTCCATTCATTTTCAATGGGAAAAAGATGGCCGAAAAGGCTTAATATTTCAAAAAGCGCAACTTGCAGCATTACCAAAAGTCATAGCTGGATTGTCCTGAACAAGCTGAACATTTTGATATATGAATCGTTGAAATGGCACAAATACTCTAGGAGGAGTAGGACGCCAAAAAACGTACGGATGGAAGATAGTAACATCTATAAAGAATAATAATAAATATAAACACAATCTCTATAGTGTGAATGCCTTGTTGGCGATATGATAAAGCTCCCAAAAGGCCAAACGTATTGTGACGGCGTTACGTCTGATTCGCCACATCGCCACGCCCACATGCTCCACCCAAAACGGTCAGTGTTGGAAAGCTTGTTAGACCAACATGTCTTCGGTCACTGGACACACCGTCACGCTGATTAGGTAACAGGTGTCCGATCGGGACGTTCAATGTACAACTGTACACTTCCTGTTGTGAGGGGGCGTGGCTTAATTAATGTCATGATTTGACCATTCAGTATTGCAGGGGACCGGATGTGGGTCAATCACTGAAGGTTTGATGTATTATACAGTTTTCGTGTAGGTGCTATTAGTGTTTCGTTTGTGACGGCGTTACGTCTGATTCGCCACATTGCCACGCCCACATGCTCCACCCAAAACGGTCAGTGTTGGAAAGCTTGTTACAGCAACATGTCTTCGGTCACTGGACAGACCGTCACGCTGATTAGGTAACAGGTGTCCGATCGGGATGTTCAATGTACAACTGTACACTTCCTGTTGTGAGGGGGCGTGGCTTAATTATTGTCATGATTTGACCATTCAGTATTGCAGGGGACCGGATGTGGGTCAATCACTGAAGGTTTGATGTATTAGACTGTTTTCGTGTAGGTGCTATTAGTGTTTCGTTTGTGACGGCGTGACGGCTGATTCGCCACATCGCCACGCCCACATGCTCCACCCAAAACGGTCAGTGTTGGAAAGCTTGTTACAGCAACATGTCTTCGGTCACTGGACAGACCGTCCCGCTGATTAGGTAACAGGTGTCCGATCGGGACGTTCAATGTATAACTGTACACTTCCTGTTGTGAGGGGGCGTGGCTTAATTAATGTCATGATTTGACCATTCAGTATTGCAGGGGAGTGGTTGTGGGTCAATCACTGAAGGTTTGATGTATTAGACGGTTTTCGTGTAGGTGCTATTAGTGTTTCGTTTTTCATGGCGAGATACCTAACTTTGAGGCCAGGCCACGCCCCTTCAGCATATATGAAAATGCGAGGTTTTGATCATTTGTTACTCCTGCATGTCTGAGTGATGAGTCTGCCAAATTTGGTGAGTTTTAGGGTATGATAAAGCCCCCAAAAGACCATTTCATTTTAGCTCCATTCATTTTCAATGGGAAAAAAATGGCCGAAAAGGCTTAATATCTCAAAAAGCGCAACTTGCAGCATTACCAAAAGTCATAGCTGGATTGTCCTGAACGAGCTGAACATTTTGATATATGAATCGTTGAAATGGCACAAATACTCTAGGAGGAGTAGCGTGCCAAAAAACGTACGGACGGAAGATAGTAACTATAAATATAAACACAATCTCTATAGTGTGAATGCCTTGTTGGCATTCACACAACTAGAAAAACCGCATTTCCTACGAAAATGCACGTGTGAATGCCTCAGCGCCGCTCCGCCCTTCTCGCGGCGACCGCGGGAAGTCGAGCTGGTCCACCCCGAAACACTCTCGTGCCTTTCCCGTACCCTTTCGGCACCCAATGCACGCACCCAATTTGGTCCACATTCCAAAATGGCCGCCTTCCCATTTATCGTACAACGTTGATGCCAGAGGGTTTTCTGTGCGTCTTGGTGAATTGGACAAGTGTACCAAATTTCATGATCCTACGTGAAACTAAGGCCAATGCGGAGGGTAGTTTGAAATTTTCTAGGTGGCGCTCTTGAGCCGCTTCTTTTGCAATTTTGGCTACGCCCCCAAAATATGTAATCGTTCACCAGTCCTGATGAGTCCGCCAAATTTGGTGAGTTTTGGGATATGATAAAGCCCCCAAAAGGCCAAACGTATTGTGACGGCGTTACGTCTGATTCGCCACGTCGCCACGCCCACATGCTCCACCCAAAACGGTCAGTGTTGGAAAGCTTGTTACAGCAACATGTCTTCGGTCACTGGACACACCGTCACGCTGATTAGGTAACAGGTGTCCGATCGGGACGTTCAATGTACAACTGTACACTTCCTGTTGTGAGGGGGCGTGGCTTAATTAATGTCATGATTTGACCATTCAGTATTGCAGGGGACCGGATGTGGGTCAATCACTGAAGGTTTGATGTATTAGACTGTTTTCGTGTAGGTGCTATTAGTGTTTCGTTTGTGACGGCGTGACGGCTGATTCGCCACATCGCCACGCCCACATGCTCCACCCAAAACGGTCAGTGTTGGAAAGCTTGTTACAGCAACATGTCTTCGGTCACTGGACAGACCGTCACGCTGATTAGGTAACAGGTGTCCGATCGGGACGTTCAATGTATAACTGTACACTTCCTGTTGTGAGGGGGCGTGGCTTAATTAATGTCATGATTTGACCATTCAGTATTGTAG
>JBBPBX010108106.1:0-11204 GCA_038048925.1 Garcialebias charrua
ACAGTATCTGTCACCCCTACAGCTCATCTCACCACTGTCCTGCTGTCCTCATACATGTCCTGTACCAGACCTAACATGTCCTGCTGTCCTCATACATGTCCTATACCAGTCCAACATGTCCTGCTGTCCTCATACATGGCCTGTACCAGACCTAACATGTCCTGCTGTCCTCATACATGTCCTGTACCAGACCTAACATTTCCTGCTGTCCTCATACATGTCCTCTACCAATCGTAACATGCCCTGCTGTCCTCAAACATGTCCTATACCAAGTGTGCCCAACCAGTCGCTCGCGGGCGACCGGTCGCCCGTCAGCTGGTTCCCAGTTGCCCGCGAAGCTCAACCTGTCTAACAGCTGACGAGCCGGCTCTCAGCTGTTAACAAGGTGAAATGTCCGCTGCTAAGCTTCATTCTAACTCCGGCAGAAGTGGTGGCCGCTGCTCAGCTTCATTCTAACTCCGGCAGAAGGGGTGGAGGGAGGAATGACTATATGCCAATGCGCACCAACGCTTTCCTCAGCCCTCCCCATCTTGTATGCTCACAGACACAGTCTCGCGATGACTGACGAGACTTTAAGACAGCAGTGAGACCGCTGAAGAGTGAATGTCAGTACGCAGAAAACATGGAAGGAAAACTAGCGAAGAAGCAAACGAAAACTTACTATTTTCACACAGAATGGGAGGAGGATTATTTTTTTGTTTATTCTAATTCAAAGTCTATTTGCCTCATCTGTAATTCGAGCGTTGCCTTGCCCAAAAAGTGCAACTTGGAGCGGCATTTCAAGACGATGCACAAACGTTTTGATGCAGATTTCCCTCCTAAAAGTTCTTTACGGACTCACAAAGTGCGGGAGCTAAAACACAAGCTTGCAGCACAGCAATCGATCTTCACTCGGCCCAGCACGAAAGGTAAGGCAGCTACGATCGCCTCCTACCATGTTAGCCGCATCCTGGCTCAACATAAGAAGTCGTTCAGTGATGGAGAAGTTATGAAAGAAGCGTTTATTGAGGCTGCAGATGCACTTTTTCACGATTTTAAAAATAAAAGTGAGATCGTAGCTGCTATTAAAGACATGCAGTTGTCCAGACAAACAGTAACACGACGATGTGAGGGAATGGCTTTTGATGTGGAGGAGCAGCTAAAAAAGAACGTGCAACAATGTGAGTGTTTCTCTCTTCAGTTTGATGAGCCAACAGACATGGTGGACACAGCACAGCTGTGTGTTTTTATCAGAATGGCCTTTGCAGACATGAGTGCAAAAGAGGAGCTGCTCACCATCTTGCCTTTGAAGGGACACACAAGAGGAGAAGATATTTTTAATGTGTTTATGGAGTTTGTTAATAAAAGCAACTTGCCCCTCTATAAACTAATTTCTATAACAACTGATGGTGCTCCAGCAATGACCGGTCACACCAGTGGATTTGTTGCACTCTGCAAGCAGAATGATGCTTTCCCAGACATTTTGAACTATCACTGCATCATCCACCAACAGGCCCTGTGTGGGAAGATTTTAAACATGAAGGAAGTGATGGATGTTGCCTCCTCTCAATGTCAGAAGTCCCACTAAGGTAGAGACACATTTATTTTATACAGCTTGCATAAAAATTGTCTCCTATAGACTTGTCACAATGTGTCTGTATGTTGTTTTTTTTATTAAATTTTAGACCAGACTACATAGTTAGCTAGCTAGTGTTATTTATTTATTTATTTTGCAGTTTGGGTGTGCCCTTCATTTTCTGTACCTAATGTGTGTGTGTGTGTCTTGTCTTATAACCAGGTGGAACTCTGAATGGCCCTTTGAAGCCAGCAGTCTGGACCAATGAGGGACTTCAGCACCTGCAGATGACACACCATCCTGCTGCACAGAGCAGCTGACTAGTTTTGGGTTTTATTGAGATTTGAAATTGTTGGAGATTTGTAAATCTGCACCTTTGTAACTTTTTGTAAATAGTTCAGTGTGTTAATGAGGGAGTTCTATATTGTTCAGTTCAGTTGTTTATTCGTTTCTTTAAAAAAATATGGTGTGCTTTTCAAATATTGTGTTCTTTTACTTTGATAAAATACTTTAATTAAATAAAACTAGCAACACATTACGTTCTGTTTTATTTACTTTAAAGAAGTGAGGAGTAGGGAGATGAAAAATTATGTTTTTTGATACTGAGACTGGACGAGTAGCCCTCGGCAAACTGCCAACTTCAAAAGTAGCCCTTGGTTCAAAAAAGGTTGGGCACCCCTGTCCTATACAGTCTTAACATGTCCTGCTGTCCTCATACATGTCCTATACCAGTCTTAACATGCCCTGCTGTCCTCATACATGTCCTGTACCAGTCTAACGTGTCCTGCTGTCTTCATACATGTCCTATACCAGTCTAACGTGTCCTGCTGTCTTCATACATGTCCTATACCAGTCTAACGTGTCCTGCTGTCTTCATACATGTCCTATACCAGTCTAACATGTCCTGCTGTCTTCATACATGTCCTATACCAGTCTAACGTGTCCTGCTGTCTTCATACATGTCCTATACCAGTCTAACGTGTCCTGCTGTCTTCATACATGTCCTATACCAGTCTAACGTGTCCTGCTGTCTTCATACATGTCCTATACCAGTCTAACATGTCCTGCTGTCCTCAAACATGTCCTTTACCAGTCTTAACATGTCCTGCTGTCCTCAATCATATCGTGTACCAGTCTAACATGTCCTGCTGTCCCCATACATGTCCTGTACTCTAGATTGTATTTTTATGTCTCTACTGCAGAATAAAGGTGTCAGCTGTTAGAGAATAATACACTTGTATTGCTCTGACTGATGAAGACACTTGGACACAGCTGGAAAATCCTCCACCCGTCATTTCAGAGACACACTCCTCCCGTACCACTCAACATCACAGGGTCAAAGCTTATGACTAAAAAATATGCTCCAATTTTTTTAAGCACCTTTTAAAATACAAGCATTGTGGCCAACATAGCCATTTTGGTGCCATATTCAATGACCATTCAGATCCCTTAATGACTTTTTTGAAGAAAGTGGCAAATCTGACAGTTTTGTCTCAAAGCACTCAAAGGCAGTCCTTGCACACACAATCTCTTTTGGGTCACTCTTGCTGTCCCAACGCCCAGATATAAAAAAGTGTTGGAATGGCAATATTACTAAAGTTACCTTGTAGCTCTAAATATTTCAATGGGTTTTTTTTTCTTCTCTCTGTCTCTCCCATATCATTCATCTCTGGGCAATTCTCCAAATCAGCTGACATATTTTAAAACATTCTAATAACTTTCAGAATAGCCAGTATCTACTTTTAGTGCTGAGGAGATGGGAACACTGGATAGAAATGCTTGTCAAGCAACATTTTTCATCTGCGGTCCACCACAATGTTGCACATGTTGCAAAATAGTTTTCCACCACTGTCATGTGACACGTTGGCAAACTGATTTATAAAGATGAATATCTGAAGATGAATGTGATTTTTCTGGTGTGTGTTGGGAGTTCATCCTGCAAGTTTGGATTCCAAGAAGTGAAAATTGGCAGGAGTGAATGGTTAAGTTAACAAAACTGAGCAAGGTTTGCCGTTTTTGGTTGAATTTGCTTTAAATGTAGTGTCTCAACAGGCTGCGAGTAAACCACAAACTCATGAGGCGGTTTCCAGAATATCTTCAGAATGCTTTTGTCTTCCTCAGGTGAGTTGCAGAGGTGCAATATCACATCTCATGTTTTGAACAGGGTCAATAAATTTATGCAACTACCATTTTCTTAAACTAGTTACAAAGTCATCGTAGGTGTCCCCTATACATTCCAAGAGATCAAGAGCTCTGCTCTTACAGAAAATAAATTAAGCAAATATCCAGATTTAAAACTGCTCTTATGATCAAGATCAATATTGAAAGCTTTCCAAACTTGACTGTCTTTAATTCTGAATTTTAAACCGTCAGATTAAATGATAAATGGGAGGCAGCTCTCAAGATGAGGATGATGCAAGTTTAGGTGGACAACAAAATAATGTGTTTAACCAAGAATGCAGTATTCCAAGCTGTGCACACAAAGATAAGTTGTGATTCTTAAAACTCAAAATGCAGGTTGATGGTCACTTTGTCACCAACCATCAGATGTTGGTGAGAAAATTCATGTTTTTGTGTATTTTCCTCAGCATTTGCTTTATTTTACTCTATAAACAAGGTGTCATGGTGGCACAGTCAGAGCTGTCATCTCACAGCCAAAATGTTTTAGGTGCATGTCTCAAAATTTGGATTACATGTTATCCCCGTGCGCACATGGGATTTATCCAGATTATCTTGTTTTCTCCCATTGACCAAAAAAACATCCATGTTCCATTTCCATCTTCTACCACATGTCCGTTGTCAGGTCACCAAGGCAACAGGTCCAGGAGAAAAACCCAGACATCACTCTCCCAGCAACCCCTCCCAGCTCTTCCTGGGGTACCTAGAGGTGTTCCCAGGCTGGAGAAGATACACAATCCCTTCAGCAAGTGCTGGGTCTCCTTCGAGGCCTCCTACCAGTGGGACATGTCTGAAACGCCTCTACTTTGTCTCAGTGTCTTGTCTAGTCTGGATGTTTTATGTGTCTACTGATTGTGAAACAAATTGCACCTTGGGGATAATAAAGATTCTTGAAATTGAAAAAGAGGCATCCTAACCAGATGCCCGAACCACCTCAACTGACTCCTTTCCATGTGAAGGAGCAGCAGCTCTACTTTGAGCTCCTCCTGGATGATGGAGCTCCTCCACCTATCTCTAACGCTGAACTCAACCACCTCAAGAAGGGAGGGTGTTAGGGTTATTGGTAACACTAAATTGTTCGTGGGTATGAGTGAATGATTGTTTGTCTTGATGTGACCTGTCCAGAGTGTCCCTCACCTCTTGCACTGTGACTGCTGGAGGCAGGCACCAGCTCCCTGCAACCTGGAGAGGAGGAATCCATCCATCCATTATCTTTACCTACTTCTTCCTTTTCAGGTTGCAGGGGTCACTGGTGCCCATGTCCAGACATCACTGTGCAAGAGGCGTGGTACACCCTGGGCAGGTCTCCAGTCCATCACAGGGCCACATGGAGACAACAAAACAACCATTCACTCTGTCACTCTCTGCTGTTGAACTATAAATGCCTTAAGGGCCTCGTACCTCTTTATCTTTCTGAGCTACTGGAACCATACGTTCCCTCTCGGGCCTTAAGATCATCCGATCAGCCACTTTTGGCAGTTCCAAAAATGAGATTGAAGTTCAGAGGTGATCAGACATTTCCAGTCATGGGCCCCAAACTCTGGAACAATTTGCCCCCATCCTTAGGCAGGCCACCTCCCTTCCTGTTCAAATCTTCAAATCTAAAGACATTTCACACAGTGTGAGTTTATTTAGTATTTTTTTGTTCTGTGTTCCTACGTTTTTAATATATTTTTCAGTATTATCATTAGTGTGCATTATTTTTTCCAATAATTTTACTTCCATTGATTTTTATTTATTTATTGTTAAGCACTTTGGTAACAGCTTTTGTTTTAAATGTGCTCTATAAATAAAGTTGACTTGACTTGCACCTAAATGGATGAATGGATGGATAGAAGGATTGTCTCCCAAACCTAATCCACCTTCATAGTTGCATCAGAACATTTCAACTTCCTGGATGAACTGAAATAAAGCAGTACTTCCTTTCAGCCGACAGCACCTTCTTTTTCAGTTTCATTAAAGGGATTGTGACATGATGTTGGAAATTTGCATATTTGTCACAACATATGTATCTTATATCATTCAGCTCTGTTCGTTTTTGCAAAATAAATTATAAATATATTAAAATTTTATTCCAAGTTATGGTAGTTTTTTCTCTGGGACACGCCCCTAAAATCAGCGCATTTCCGCGAAACGTCATCGTGACGTACATGTGAGCATAAGGCAGAGCCTTGCCCATTTGTTTGGTGTGTTAACTGCTTTCCATACAGATTCATTTCCTGAAAGATCGCCTCTTTTTTTGTGTAACTTGAAAAATGCCGTCACGTTGTAGCGCATTTGGGTGTTCTAATATCAGCAGTGAACAAGTGAGCCTTCACAAATTTCCAAAAGATGAGAAACTTCGACAAGAATGGACAAGACAAAGACAGAGAACGAGGGACCGATGGTGTATGTCTGCAGCGACCATTTTACTGCCAATTGTTTTCAGGAAAGACCTGGTAATAAAGAATCTTTAGGATTACCAGTAAGATTCAGAAGACTTTTAAAACCGGATGCTATTCCTACTATTTAAAAAAAAAAATCTACAGAAGAAAGTGCCACAGGAGCCACCACGTCAAAACAACGCAGGGAAGCTACCGTCAGAAAAGAGTACGGTAAGTCTTTGTGTAAACATAATCGGAGGTGTGTACTGTTTTAGATGATAAACTATATATTTAACGTGAGCTCATGTTGTTTTACTTTATATACTGTGAGTGTATAAAGCCAATTTTCACAGAGGATTCTTCATGTGTAATGCTAAAAAAAATTAGCCGACATAAAATCAGGACCAAACACACGTTGCTATTTATGTATTTTTAAATGATGTCTGCGCGATCAAGTAACATCAGAAAGTTTTTTCTTCAGGGAGGGTTTATTAATGAGAGTTTTGGATGATTTACTGTCTTAAAATGATAGATCTCAAACGCAATCGGGACTCTGTTAGCTTAGCCCAATAACAAAGAAGCCACATCGCGAAGCTAACCCCACTTAGCTACTGTGTAAAAAATAAACTGTGTCTAAATCCCTTTTCAATTGATCGAGTGTCCAATAACTGTAGCCTATAGGATGAATAATAACCCTTCGATTGCTTTAATACATTCATGTACTAACAATAGGTTGTGTTTGTTTGCTGCTAACACACTAGCCGAGATAGCTGCTAACACACTAGCCGAGATACAGGCCACGTTGCTATTTATGTATTTTTAAATTATGTCTGCGCGATCAAGTAACATCAGTAAGTTTTTTTTTTATTCAGGGAGGGTTTATTAATGAGAGTTTTGGATGATTTACTGTCTTAAAATGATAGATCTCAGATGCGATCGGGACTCTGTTAGCTCAGCCCAAGAACAAAGAAGCCACATCACGAAGCTATCCTCACTTAGCTACTGTTTATGAAATAAACCGTGTCTAAATCACTTTTCAATTGATCGAGTGTCCAATAACTGTATTTGATGAATAATAACCCTTCGAATGCTTTAATACATTCATGTACTAACAATAGCTTGTGTTTGTTCACTGCTAACACACTAGCCAAGATAGCTGCTAACACACTAGCCGAGATACAGGCCACGTTGCTATTTATGTATTTTTAAATTATGTTTGCGCGAGCAAGTAACATCAGTAAGTTTTTTTATTCAGGGAGGGTTTATTAATGAGAGTTTTGGATAATTTACTGTCTTAAAATGATAGATCTCAAATGCGATCGGGACTCTGTAACAGATTTAGCTGGAAAACTTTTCCAGCTAAATCTGGAAAACTAAAAACAGTAGCTCATGGTTCACTGCTAAAGCTGGAAAAAAACGCTAAGCATTATGGGAAAGACAACAAAATCCACTCTCTGGCTGTGTCTCAATTCAGGGGCTGCATCCTCATGAGTGCGCATTTGTCGGCCGCATACGTCATTGCCCCGCGCGGAGGACTGTCCCAATTCGAAGACTCCTCCTCATGCGGCCGAGGAATGCAGCCTACTTCCTGCCGAAATCCAAGGATGCATCTGTGAATCCTTCAAGACGGAGGCTATCCCAGAATTCGTAGCGCCAGCAGAGATTTCGCGGGGGGGTGGGACTTTCTGCGTGCAGGGGCAGGACTGCTGTGTGCTGTTGAGTCATCAGCTCGTTCAACCTCAGCGCAAGCTGAATCTCATTAAAATGTAACTACAGAAACGACTAAAAAAATATTTTTTAGCTGAATATATATTAGTGTTTCTGAGTTTACTGTTTGTTAAGAACTGATAACAAATCAGCTTATTTTACACGTGCGTAGCAAGGATTTTCTGAGGAGCGATCTGTTAAAACTCAGAGTGGACCTATAAATTGCAAGCTGCCCAGTAGGTCACTGCGTTAAGCATTCGGTTTGCATGCAGATCCCTTTTTCAAAAGCTGGTTCGAATCTCACTCGGTACGGTTAAAACTTATTTTATTTACGTTTGTCTTTTATTGGATAAAAAAAAGGAGTTTCACAAACTCCTTTTTTAAAATCTCAGTCCTCTAAAACTTATTTTACGTTTGTCTTTTATTGGATAAAAAAAAGGAGTTTCACAAACTCCTTTTTTAAAATCTCAGTCCTCTAAAACTTATTTTACGTTTGTCTTTTATTGGATAAAAAAAAGGAGTTTCACAAACTCCTTTTTTTAAATCTCAGTCCTCATATTTTTATCCAATAAAAGACAAACGTAAAATAAGTTTTAACCGTACCGAGTGAGATTCGAACCAGCTTTTGAAAAAGGGATCTGCATGCAAACCGAATGCTTAACGCAGTGACCTACTGGGCAGCTTGCAATTTATAGGTCCACTCTGAGTTTTAACAGATCGCCCCTCAGAAAATCCTTGCTACGTACGTGTAAAATAAACTGATTTGTAATCAGTTCTTAACAGTAAACTCAGAAACACTAATATATATATACAGTACATGTATTCAGCTAACTAATATATTTTAGCGGTGTCCCTTCTCTTCCACACACACCGAGCGCGCAGAACTTCCCACCCACTTCAAGAGAACGCCCCACCCACTTCAAGGCCGGCAAACCTGAAGGCTAGACCGTCCCATTTCAGCAGTTTCGCTCAGCCCACCCGGTCTTGTGAGTGCGTGGCCTACTCGGCCCAGCTAGGCTGGGTCCTCATGAGGACGCAGCCCCTGAATTGAGACACAGCCTCTTATTGGTTAAGGGGAGTGGCTGTGTTGTGTTTCCCATCATGCTTAGCGCTTTTTTTTTCAGCTTTAGCTGGACAAACTATTGGTTATAACTATTGGTTATAATGGGAAAGACAACAAAATCAACTCTTTTATTGGTTAAGGGGAGTGGCTGTGTTGTCTTTCCCATCATGCTTAGCGCTTTTTTAGTTTTTTCAGCTGCACCATGAGTAAGGAGAACATGTGTGTGTTATAATTGCCTCCTGTCCTGTGTGCTGTTAAAATCAGTGGGTTCCCTTTTGTAAGGCTTAAAGAGTGTCTTCATTGGGTTTATCTCACACAATGTTAAGAAGTGCAGTCACAGAATGCGATTGAACACAAGTGCTCATTGAAGCTGGATCGGAAAAGTTTAGGCAGGTTTGATTCAATACCCGATACTTAAATAATGCTGGTATTGGATAATGAAACCGATACTGGATTGGATCGGCCCCATCCCTAATCAAAAGAATGATGCATGGATCTTAGGCATATCTGTCAAGTCTCCCGTTTTGGCCGGGAAACTACCGTATTTTACCCCTCTTTCCCGTCGTGATCCCGAATTATTATTTTCCCGGAAATCTCCCGTATTATAATATTATTTAAAAAAAAAAAAAAAACATTCCGGTGCCTCTGTCACTAGCCTCGCGAGAACTGCCACCTACAGTCGCCTCGGTGGCAGTTCTCGCGATGTTACTGCCGGCGCGGTCAGGAACAAACCCGGAAAAACAGAGAGATGGATGTAACGAGAATTAACGAGAGAGGACGCGTCCCTGCCAAAAAAGTTAAGACTTCGTGTAAATATGTTGAAAAATGGGACAGCGAATTTACTTTCCTAAAGTTTATTACGCGTTTTTTAAGATTTGTAACCGCGACTTTAGTGTCTCTCTCTCATGGGGGAAGGAACGATGTCCGTCAGCATGAAAAATCCGTCAAGCACAAAGGTAAGCCTGTCAGATTGTGATCACATAACTGGTTTGAAAGAGGCTGATAGGTAGTTATTTTAGATTTCTTGTAAACCTGTCTTAAAATGTAAGGGGTTCTGGACTTTGGTTGGGCTAGTGCAGGGGTCTGCAACCTGTGGCTCTGGAGCCACATGCGGCTCTTTGGTCCCTCAGCAGTGGCTCTTCCAAGCTTTGATCAAAACTAACTTAAACTGAATTTTATTTGTTCTTATAACAACAAAAGGGCTAGTTTTAGCAGTTTTTCCTGTCATTTCCTTTGCAAATGTGTGAATACTAGAACTAATAGAATGAGTAAAACATAAGTTAACTTTATTTATTTGAAGTAGGATATTTAATTTTTCCACAATTAAAATAATTTACCTAGACCTGCATAGTTCATTATTTTATTTTTTAATTGGGAAAGATCACATTATTTTTCCTTCTTTATGATAATCTGGTCTTTTTTAGTCTAAAATGTAAAAATATCAACAAATCATTAGATATTTTCAGCTTTACAATGGCCAGAAAACTACAGGTCAGAAAATTGTCCTTTAACAAACTTAAAGTGGTCTGTGGGCCACCAGTTGAGAATCCCAGTTGTAGCAGGTATTGTGGCTCCGGAAACGTTTAATTTAGTGAACAAAGGGGCAGAAATGGCTCTTTTGATCATAAAGGTTGCAGATCCCTGGGCTAGTGGGATGGCTCGGCGTACCCGGCAGAAAATTTCCCTTATTTTTATTAAATACAAAACTGATGTTCTTTACATTTTGCATTTTTTCCTCTCAGCCTGTGCTCTCTACATACCTTGTAGAAAGCAGCTGGGAAATGCCTGTCTTTTCTAGGCGGATGTTCTCACTTGCAATTTACTTAGCATTTCAAGGGTGTGAATGAATTACGTTCCCATAGCAAGTATGTTGCACCGAGTGACTGACTGATAAGGGAACTGAAAGTTATGCACCATAACCCATGTTCCCTGAAGGAAGGGAACGAGGTGCAACATACCTGGCCCTTTCAATGCTGAAAGCTCGGTGAAGTGCAACTTTGGAGAAAGATGGACGGGCGTCAGCCGCTTAAATACCCAGAGGGTGGGGCCTCTGGCGCGACGCTGACGCCCTAGCCGTAAAGGCGTGATTGTATTTCTTCAGGTAATCGCGTGGGGGCGCAATTCCCCATAGCAGGTATGTTGCACCTCGTTCCCTTCCTTTAGGGAACATGAGTTATGGTGCATAACTTTCAGGTTTTCTCCGGGTGCTCCGGTTTCCTCCCACAGTCCAAAAAACATGCATGTTAGGCTGATTGGTAACTCTAAATTGACCCTGGGTGGGAGTGAAACAGGTCCCTCTTGTAAATGAGTCCCCGTGGCTCAACGAGGCTAGCCTGTA
>JBBPBX010108109.1:0-11203 GCA_038048925.1 Garcialebias charrua
AAATACTTATTAATTTACATACATCCTGCTGCACCGTTTAAATCCTACCATGTTGTTGTTTACTATGTCTTTAGGACCTTGTAAATATTAAAATTACATTTTCATTTGTTGGTACAGTACTTTATTTTTGTACCTTTATTGCATGCTTTAGTATTTTTTTTTGTTCTTCGTTGTTTTAGTGAGTCAAATTGGTTTTTCTTATCCTGAGCATTTAATTGTTGATCTTGTGTTAATCTGCATTTGATCTGCTCATGTTCGTGCTGCTGTTTATAATGATGTTTTTCTACTACATTAGGGCTTAGTGTATTACTAGCTGATGTCTCTCTTAGTTAATTCTGTTGTGTGAGCAGACACTAGGAACCAATGTGTTGGTACTGGGGCACCAGGGGACACATTAGGTGATGCACCGTTGGTTGTAGAGTGACGCTCGTGAGTTGTACATGTGTTCGTGTTGAAGACTTAATAAAGCCTGACTGAGTATCTCCAAGTGCTGCCCGTCTGGATGGTGTCCACACTGAGGAGCAGACATAACATTACATGGTGTCAGAAGTGAAGAAGCCCGTCTCCGCAACGTCGACGTCGGTGAGAAAGCAGCAGTTTTAACACGGCGCGCCCCGTGAGTGAACGAGGAGCTAAGCTAACGCCGAGTGAACGAGTGAGCTAGGCTAACGCCTCGTGGACGACACTGCTAAGCTAACGCCGCGGACACGACGAACAGAGGATGGATTCCCTGTTCTCGATCAACCCACCTGAAAACTTGGATTTCAGTGATTATTCGTCATGGCCCAACTGGATTCGCCGCTTCGAAAGGTTTCGGATAGCAGCCGGATTGGACGGTAAAGACGAAAGCTATCAAGTGAACTCATTAGTTTACACGATGGGCGATAAAGCGGATGACATTTTAGGAACACTGGGATTGAGTCAGGATGAGCTTAAGAAATACAAGAGTGTAAAAGAAGCTTTTGACAGACACTTTATTGGCAAATACAACGTCATATATGAGCGGGCACGTTTTAACAAAAGAAACCAAGACGCTGGTGAATCAGCTGAATCCTTCATAGGCGCAGTCTATAAGTTAGCAGAAAACTGCCAGTATGGACCACTGCAAGATGAGATGATAAGAGACAGGTTGGTGGCGGGCATACAGCACCAGGGCCTGTCGGAGAAACTGCAGATGGACAGTGAACTAACGTTAGAAAAGGCGGTGAAATATATGCAGGAGTTCTGACACATTGGCAGTTGTGTGCGCTCTGCAGAGCTGTCTTTGCGACGCTCCTGTGCGTAAAACGTGCACTGTCTGCAGGGCGCACAGAAATTCCAGTAAATCCACCTTGAAGCTATCTGTCACTCCTACAGCACATCTCACCACTGTCCTGCTGTCCTCATACATGTCCTGCTGTCTTCATACATGTCCTGCTGTCTTCATACATGTCCTGCTGTCTTCATACATGTCCTGCTGTCTTCATACATGTCCTGCTGTCTTCATACATGTCCTGCTGTCTTCATACATGTCCTGCTGTCTTCATACATGTCCTGCTGTCTTCATACATGTCCTGCTGTCTTCATACATGTCCTGTACCAGTCTAACATACTTTTCTGCCACTCCAGATTTCCTCATGCAATACCACACCTCCTCTCTTGGCACCCTGTCATATGCTTTTTCTAAATCCACAAACACACAATGGAGTTCTTTCTGACCCTCTCTGTACTTCTCTATCAACATCCTCAAAGCAAAGATGGCATCTGTGGTGCTCTTTCTTGGCATGAAACCATACTGCTGCTCACAGATAGTCACCTCTTGTCTAAGCCTTCCTTCCACAACTCTCTCCCAGATCTTCATGTGTGGCTCATCAACTTAATTCCCCTGTAGTTGCTACAACTCTGTACATCACCCTTGTTCTTAAAAATGGGAACCAGCACACTTCTTCTCCATTCTTCAGGCATTTTCTCACCCTCAAATATTCCATTAAATATTTGAGTCAAAAACCTCACTGCCACCTCTCCAAGACATTTCCAAACCTCCACTGGTATGTCATCAGGTCCTACTGCCTTCCCCTTCTTCATTCTTTTCAGAGCTTTCCGGACTTCACCCTCACTAATCTTTCCCACTTCCTGGTCCACAGTTTCTATGACCTCCACTCTTCTTTCTCTTTCATTCTCTTCATTCATTAGCTCCTCAAAGTAATCCTTCCATCTTCCCATCACACTCTCCTCACTTGTTAGAACATTCCCATTCCCATCTTTAATAAGCCTAACCTGCTGCACATCCTTTCCAGCCTGATCCCTCTGTCTTGCCAATCGGTACAAGTCCTTCTCGCCCTCTTTAGTGTCCAGTCTCCCATACAACTCATTGTACGCCCTCTGCTTTGCCTTAGCTACTTCCCTCTTTGCTCTATGTCCCATCTCCTTATATTCCTGTCTCCTCTCTTCAGTCCTCTCACTGTCATATTTCTTCTTGGCTAATCTCTTTCTTTGAATGGCGTCCTGCACTTCACTATTCCACCACCAGGTTTCCTTATCATCCATTCTCTGTCCAGATGACACACCAAGGGTAGTCCCCGACTTACAAGCATGCATCTCATAAAAAATAAAAAATAAAAAAAAATTATTTTTACTTTTTATTTTTTATTTTATATAAATGAATACATGTACAGTACTGTACAGTCACCAAGCACTTAGCCTATCCTAACACAGTTTTTAAAGATGAAGGAGTGAGTTGAATTGTCTCCCTTTCACATAAAGGGAGCTAGCTCCCTTTATGGGAATGGAGCCTGCAGGGAGGAGGGAGACAATTCAACTGACTCCTTAACTGTGTTAGGATAGGCTAAGTGCTTGGTGACTGTACAGTACTGTACATTTATCTATTTATAAATAAAAAACAATAAAAAAAAAATACTGTATATACTGTATATTTTTAATAAATAGATAAATGTACAGTACTGTACAGTCACCAAGCACTTAGCCTATCCTAACACAGTTTTTAAAGATGAAGGAGTCAGTTGAATTGTCTCCCTCCTCCCTGCAGGCTCCATAGGGAGCTTGCTCCCTTTATGTGAAAGGGAGACAATTCAACTTATTCCTTCATCTTTAAAAACTGTGTTAGGATAGGCTAAGTGCTTGGTGACTGTCCAGTACTGTACATGTATTCATTTATAAAAAATAAAATAAAAATAAAAAGTAAAAAAAAATATATATATATATATATATTTTTTTTTACTATGTGATCCTACTTACGAATTTTTGACATACGAGCGCCCCCTAGGGACAGAACTCGCTCGTAAGTCCGGGACTACCTGTATTACGTTGAACAAAAGCACCAGAACGGTTTACAAGGCCTGTGGGGAAACGTCTCTTACTGTTCTTCATGATGTAATTATTTCAAGTTTATTTAAAGGTGGGAACAATAACAAAATAGATAAACCATTTCTCAGCCTCCAAAACCTCCATCTGCTTGTAAAGTGTGTGTGTTGTTCAGTACAAGTCTGAAAATAACTCAACACCAGTGTAAATAGATGATTTAGTGTGCCTATGTCAGGTTGTGCAGTTGGGATTGGGTTGGATAACGATGTTACCAAATAATCTAATCAATTGAATTGATAAGTCTAATGTGAGAATATGAAACTATTTCATTTCTGGACACAGAGGTTTGTTTCTCAAATAAAGTGAAAGAAGACAGTAAAACAGCCCAACAACCACATGTTTAATTGGTTTGGGGGTGTTTGGAGGTTCACCTCCTGTATATTGTGACTAACAGTGAATTCCTCTTGAAATGCCAGATTAGATCACATCCCATCATCAGCCCACATCCCTCAAGGTAGCACAGCTAAGCTACGCTAACATACTGTAAATACTGTTAAGCTGTACGCAGATGTCCCCCATGGCTGATTTGAAAAGCGAATGTCTGTAGTTTTCCAGATGCTTTTCTGGACTGTAGCTGAACAAGGAAGGCAAGTCAGACTTAATGTTTTTGGTGCAAGACATGCAATCATTGATTAATATTTGGTCCCACCAATCATTTGAATAGATGGATGCAGCCATCTTGGATTTTGACCTGGCCACCTTATTTTTGATGGCGACCTTTCAGATGCAGCCACAGACAGTACTGCAGCCATGGAAAACTGCACTTGGCTTATTTTTCCAAGTTATCCAGCTAACAACGTTTAATATGAACACATATATGGTGGCAGCCATCTTGGATTTCGACTTGGCAACCCAATTTTTGAAAGGAACATTTCTAATGTCTAGATGAACCAAAATGGAAGTTGGTACCTTCAAGATATCATGCTCGTAGGGTGAACAGATGGACTGATGGACAGAGGGTGTGTCCAATTCCCTCTCTTTGCTCCATTATGGGGATAATAAAATGCAACTGAGCTGTTGTTTTATTGGCACAGTTCAGAGCAACAATGTTGTGATTGAACAGAAAAGTGTTCCCTTATCAGTAATGTCACTCGGTGCAACATAAATGCTATGGGAAATTGCGCCCTGCGCGATTACCTGAAGGAATACAATCACGCCTTTACAGCAGGGGCGTCAGCGTCACGCCAGAGACCCCGCCCTCTGGGTATTTAAGGCGCTGACGCCCATCCATCGTCCTCTTATTGCCCTTCACCTCGCTTAGACCTGAACTTTCTCTTCGCGGGACTTCTCTGTTGCTTCATCGCTCGATCAGAGGTGAGCTTGCTCCCTACACAGGGCGTACAGAGAATTATTCCTGCGTACTGCTGGGCTAGCGAAAGCTAGTCCGGCACATTTTTCCTTAACCCCAAAGTTTTTTCTTCTCCTCTTTCCGCAGACTGCTTCGCTCGACGGCGCTAACTGCGTCACACCGCTACCTCTGCTAATTCGTAGCAGGCTAGCCAGCGAAAGCGACGCGACGGAGGAGACGTCTCAAATAAAAAGAAAAAAGATTTTGGAAGGACTCGCTCGTCTTATCTCGGACATGCCTCCGGAGAAAGGAAAGCGAAAGACAAGACTTCCGAAAAAGACCAGCAGGACGGCGAGCCCAACCTCGCGCGCCTGCCCCAGCATCTGCGGTTTTTCCCTCTCGGCGACGGACACCCACGAGGCCTGTCCCGTCTGCCTGGGGATGCTGCACGCAAAAAGGGCGCTGGACGCGTCCGACTCTTGCCCACATTGCAGCCAGATGCTGGAGGCGGTGAAGAGGCACCGGGCGGACTTCGTCGCCAAGGCCATGGGCGCTGCTGTGGCGCCAGCAGACCCGGACACTACTGAGCCTCTCACTCCCACGCCAGAGCTCGAGAGCATGGCTCTGGATGACAGCACCCGAGTCGAATGGGGCGACAGCCCAGATGTGCTGGCTCCCATGATAGACTTGGCAGTCGAATTTGACACTCGAGGCATGATAAACGAGGACGAGATCTCAATTTCAGCCTCAAGTGAATTTTCTGCGGATGACGCCGACGCTGAATACAAGGAACAGGGAGAAGACCTCTCTCGCACCCCAGCGCCTGTGCTCCCGGGGACTGACTTTTCCATCTCTGCTCTGTTCAACTTGTGTCACAGAGCAGCGGACGCGTTGCAGATCCCATGGCCGGAGCCTCCACCTCGTCAATAGGTCACGAGGTTGGCAGGAACTTATTTTTATTCAAAGCAGCAGGCTGCCATGAGGCAAAGGATGTCCATCTTTCCGGATTTCCTCACAGAGCTGACTCGCACCTGGTCTCAGCCCAGAGCTCCCATGCTGCTGCCACTCTCGCAGTTCCTCGACGTGGATGGGATGGATGAAGCGGGAATAGCCAATGTGCCTCAAATGGAAGACACACTGGCGTCTCATCTGGCTCCCAAGTCATCCGGGACAAAACCAACTCTCCCCAGCAAAGCCTGTCGAGCCTTTGCTTCTCTGCTCGAGAAATGCTACAGAGCTCAGGGCCTCGCGGCGCGCGCAATGAACACGTCCGCAATGATGCAGACAATGACAGACAAGCAAGCTGCCGTCGACATGCTGGATGAAGCCCGCAGGGCAACAGACTTTGTGCTCCGCATGATGGGGACAGCAGCTGTTGCACAAGGCAGAGGCATGGCTGAGGTGATCATCGCACAACGCCATCTGTGGATGACCCTAACTGACCTCCCGGAGGGACAAAGAATTCCTTTTCTCCACCATTCGATAGAACCGACGGGACTGTTTGGAAAAGCTCTGGATCGAATTCAGACCAGGCTGGACCAGAGGCGCAAACAGGCTGAAGCTCTCCGGGTGGGCATCCCCAGGAGAGCCTTCGCCCCCAACGAGTCAGCTGGGGGCAGACTCGTGCAGCCTCGACACCACTCAGCCACACGTGCCCCACCGCAAAAGCGGCCGGCATACGAGGCCGAGCACCGGCAGAGACCACCGCCGGGCCCACCTCGGACCAAACACGCCTGGAGTAAAAACAGATTTGTTCCCCGCCAGGCGGTCCGACACAGGGCCTCCTCGGCAAATCGGGACACCAGACAGAAGCATGCCTGATGAACCAGGCCCGATTCTTGACTTTACAGGATCACCCATCCAAGCGGTACGGGAAATGACCTTTTCATGTCCAGACTTTGTTTGTAGCACGGCACAAAAAGCTGGTGACTTTGTTTTAGGCACGAATCATGTTCTTTCTGCTGTGAGTAACATAAGTTCAACTATGTCGTTACACATAAGCACGAATAAAGCTAAAAAAACAGACCCTTTCTGTTTCTTGACTCAAAACAACAACAACAACAACAACAACAACAACAACAACAACAACAACAACAACAACAACAAACACAGTAACATCAGCGGCACGGTTCCCTCTGCTCTTCCAGTCGATATAAAGGGCGGGGGCCATCATCCCCCCCTCCCTCGCAGCTCACGGGGTGTTAGCCTAATCAATAAACACCAGCAGGGTGCCTCGGGTCTGTCTGCAACAGACAGGCCCAGAGGCTCCTGCAAGCAGGCCCGTCACTCCTCACAGAGACAGGTGAGGGGGGTCACGTGTTCCAGCCCCTGCTCCGTTGTAAACCACGGAGCCGGCAATACACAAATCAAACAAACCCGTGACACGTCCGCGCTCCAGGGGTGCGCGCCGACAGAATCTGACGACCCACCTTCCTGGCCACCTATTCAACGGATGCCAGTAAGTGACGGGGGTCACGGCAGAAGCCCGCAGGCCAACACCAGTATCACACGTTCACAAAGGCAGTTGTGATGAAACTGCAGCATGTGTAAACACTCAGTGCAGAACAGAAATGGCACCAGGGCTAAATCAGACTCCTCTTCCCTTTAATCGAAGAGGACTGAACTTTCTGTCACCAACTAATCTAAAGTCTGCTCAACACAAAGGACCATCTCGAACAGCTCCACATTCTCATGCTGAAGTTGTCCCTTTATCTTCAGTGGACGACACGCCATGCTCAAGTAGTGATCCTGCAGCGTGTGACCGCGCTCAGTGTACTGACTCAGTTCTGCTCTTAAATGGCACCCCCCACCGGGTGAAACACAGCTCCCCGGAGGTTCATCAGACTCCAGGGCTCTGATGAGGTCGAGGACCAGTAAACCAGACCCAACCAGGAAACGGGCTGGAGTCAGGAGATCTGCTCGTATACAAAACTTGCAACCCCTCCGATCCATGACCCCTAACAAAAAGAGGAAAAACAGACATTCTGTTCCGCTTTTGTCTAATAACGACAGCAGATTGCCTCTGCCTACAAACACTCTTGATAAGAGTAGTATGGCGGTACACCTGCATGAAGGTCCTCTCCCTAACGTGGTTGGCCTTCAAGGGACCACAGGAATCAGGGCCCTTGAGGGAGAGCTGGTTCCACCACCTGCTCCTCTCCAGGGACCCTCCATGTCACCAGAAGGAACAGTCTCACCACTTAGGCTGAGAACTGTGGCAAATTTCAGCTTGGTGGCAGAGAGGAACAAACTGGTGGTCTCAGACCTGCCAGAGAATGTGGTAAATGCCATTCAAAATGCCAGAGCTGTGTCAACACAGTCTCTCTACGCCCGGAAATGGCATATTTTTGAAGCTTGGTGCACAGAAAGAAACATTATTTCTTATTCATGTGACTTGGCCCAGCTCCTCACCTTTCTTCAGGACCTGCTGGAGAAAAATCGTTCTTTCTCAACGATTAAGGTGTTCTTATCAGCAATTTCGGCCTGTCACGAGGGCTGGGGGAGCAGGACGCCTGGCGCGCACCCGCTCATAATAAGATTTATGAAGGGCGTGCTAAGGAAAAGACCCCCCAGTAGGATCTTGACCCCTGGATGGGATCTTAGTATGGTCTTGGGGGCTCTCTGTGATCCCCCATTCGAACCACTGAGCGACATTAAGATAGATTTATTATCTTATAAGACCGCTCTTCTCCTGGCTCTTTGCTCGGCGAAACGTGTGGGTGACCCCAGGCTTTGTCCGTACACCCAATGTGTACCAGGTTTGCCACTCAGGAACAGGAAAGGCTGAAGGCTCTCTGCCCCATGAGAGCTTTAAGCGCTTACATGCAGAGAACAGCTGAATGGAGAAAAACAAATCAATCGTTTGTGTGCTTTGTTGCACCAGCTACAAGAAAAGCCCTATCAAAACAGCGCCTCTCACACTGGGTGACTGAGGCCATAAAAAAGGCGTACGGTAGCAAAGGTCAACAGGTACCCTCTGGAGTGCACGCTCACTCCACTCGGGGCTTGGCCACGTCGTGGTCACTGTTCAAGGGTGTACCAGTTGCAGACATCTGTGCGGCTGCGAACTGGAGCTCAACGAACACGTTTGCAAAGCATTACAGTTTGGATGTTACTGCGTGTGATGTCACTCAGGCTGTCCTTTCTAACACACAGTAGAAAGCAGTGGGCATGTAACGGTTGTAATGGGTGTACCGAACCATTTCGGTACACCACGTTCGGTTCGGTCCATCTGCGTACCGTTTCGGTTATTTTTTCACTCATTAAACGTTCTTAACAGGGGAATATATGCACCGCGGAACAAAATTTCCTGGGCGCGTTTCAGCACGGAGCTATTATCGCGTGGCACGCGCAGCATTTAGCCGTTAGCATCTCGTGCGGTCTCCTGTTTGTGAACGTTATAGCTTTCTTGTTAAAAGACGAGCGCACGCGCAGCTTGTGTGGACTTTGTTTCATGAAGACTCTGCAACAGCTGAGTGCGTGACGCAGCTCTCTGTGCAGCAGCAACACGTCACGTGAACGCGCTGGAAACTATGTCATCCGAACGTGAACAGCAGCTGCATTAAAACTACTTCATCAGGTAATCAGAGCGGTCCAGAGCAATAACACAAGCTGTATGAGTTTTTAAATCTCGAATCTAAGTCTGAACGTAAGATGGTCTAGTGGCAGGGCTTTTGACTTGGGACCCGAAGGACGCGGGTTCGCGTCCCGGCCACTACCCACCTTGGGGTGTCTATGAGTGCACACCTATTTCTCCAGCTCCCCGGGCGCTTTCGGGCTGCTCACTGCACAGTGACGAATTTCGTCTGTGTATGGGAAACATACGCAGATGACAGGAAAATACATTATTATTATTATTATATGCGCAGGCTTTAAAGTTGCTGAGCGTCACTATGAGACATTCATCACGTCAACACTTCAAAAAGTTCAGCTCTATATGAAAAAACTAACTAATGTTGTCAACAAGCCCTGGACCAGATTAAAGCCCTGCCATGATGATGAAGAGTGAGAGATTCAACCATTCAAGAGGTATTGTTTTATTATTATCTAAATAATCTTTTTTTTTAAATCATAATCTTATTAACTTGTTTTTTTTTAAATCTCTTTTGTTTTTTATTTCCAGTCTGTGACAGAGGTAAATCCACCTGCAGCTAAGTGATGACTGAACTGAACTCTGAACTGTTCCCACAGTCCCACCTGTCCCACCAAGAAGAAGTTGTGAGTACAGTAATGAGGACAAATACAGCCACACTGCTGCTACTGAACAAAAACTTGATTAGTTAGATTGTAAACAGTCTGTTGCTGCTTATTGTTCTGGTTCTGACTGTTATTGCATTTATTAAGATTTTTATTATTGTTCATATAGTTTATTTATTGTAGAGTGCTGTTTATTTAAAATATCATCCAAATGGGTCACTTTTATTTATTACTACAATACAATACAAACATTTTGGCATATTTTCAAAATAAACATTTTGTAAGTCTTTATTTTGTAAAAAAAATAAAATAAAATTTGTACCGAAAATAAACCGAAAATAAACCGAACCGAGCTCTCCTTGTAGTTGAACCGAACCGAAATGTGATTTTAGCGTACTGTTACACCCCTAGAAAGCAGCCTTGGGATGCCTGCTGAATAAAGGCGGACGTTCACACTAGCATGCATTTTACTGAGCATTTCAAGGGCGTGATTGAATTACGTTCCCATAGCATTTATGTTGCACCAAGTGACATGACTGATAAGGGAACTGAAAGTTATGCACCATAACTCATGTTCCCTGAAGGAAGGGAACGAGGTGCAACATACCTGGCCCTTTCAATGCTGAAAGCTCGGTGAAGTGCATTTTGGAGAACAATGGATGGGCGTCAGCGCCTTAAATACCCAGAGGGCGGGGTCTCTGGCGTGACGCTGACGCCCCTGCCGTAAAGGCGTGATTGTATTCCTTCAGGTAATCGCGCGGGGAGCAATTTCCCATAGCATTTATGTTGCACCTCGTTCCCTTCCTTCAGGGAACATGAGTTATGGTGCATAACTTTCAGGTTTAAATGTCATTGTATGACCATCTGACTCCACACCGCCAGTTTCAGAGCAGACGTCAGCACAGATAATAACTATGAAGTCTATTCTTTAAAGGTTATTAGTGCATTTTATATATAAAAAGAAACAATGTTTGAATTCCTGCGTGCACACAATATACCAATTACCTAACATATTGTAGTACAATAAGAGGCTGTGCAGGAGAGGGGTTGGACAGCTGTGGGAGACCCTGTATTGGTGCTTGCATGTAGGTGCCTCACTACAAACTTTGTATTTTTTAATTTGCAGAAAATAGCTATGTCCAGGTTTCGTCTTGCCCAAGATCCCACCCCTCCCCAAAGCAGCCTGCAAGCTGTCATGCGTCCAAGTGCTGAAACACATTGTTTCTGTTCAGTGAGAGGCGCACTGGAAGTCTTGAGACTGGCAGCCAGCAGCAAGCCGAAGCCAGGGGGACTTTCTTTTCTAATGCCTCTTTTCCACCGCTCGGCTCGGCTCGGGTTGGATCGGCTCAGGTCGGCTCA
>JBBPBX010108112.1:0-11203 GCA_038048925.1 Garcialebias charrua
AGGAAGCAGCGAAGAGAAGAAAAGAGGACTTAAAAAAGAATTTTGATGACTACAATAAAGCGGTGGAAGAACAAAAACTGCGTCAGTCCAGAAAATACCAAACAGGTGAACGTTTTTCTGAAAAACCCGCACAGGCAAAACTTCTGCCACCAGTTAAGGGGCCAACTGGTCAAATCAATTTTGCAAATGACTCAGAAAAATACATTTGTTTGGCAAATGATTCCCAAAAACTCAAGGAAAAAGAGAAAAGGGAATTAAAAAATGCTTTAAATCTGTCCATTTCTGAGCACAGAAATTCAGCAATGAAATTTAAAGCAGAGGCGAAGCTTCGGGAGCAAATTCACGACAGAGAAATGAGAAAAGCCCTGATTGAGAACGACCGCTTATTTGTTGAAAATGAAAATGAAGCAGCGAAGAGAAGAAAAGAGGACTTAAAAAATAATTTTGATGACTACAATAAAGCTGTGGCAGAACAAAAACGGCGTCAGTCCAGAAAATACCAAACAGGTGAAAGTTTTTCTGAAAAACCCGCACAGGCAAAACTTCTGCCACCAGTTAAAAGGCCAACTGGTCAAATCAATTTTGCAAATGACTCCGAAAAATACACGCAAACCTCAACAAACACACACAATCACAGAAAAACTCAATTTGTTGTGAATCTTCCAGTTTTACGAAAATCACAGCCAAAGTCTGATCTGCCTGTCAAATCACAATTCAAATGTTATTTGATACCAAATGCTGCAACTGAGAGCAGAAACCCAGCTCCCCCAACAAATGGCAGAAGAATTGTTAATCCACCAGCATCGAGGGTTACAGATAACGATGGAAACCACTATCCTCTGCACACTCCCAAATTACGTCTTCCACAAATTCCAAATGCTGCAACTGGGAATAGAAACCCAGCTCTTCCACCTGGTGCGCCCAGGCAAACAAATGGCAGAAGAATTGCTAATCCACCAGCATCAAGGGTTACAGGTAACAATGGAAACCCCGCTCTTCCTCTGCCCACTCCCAACTGTTCAGTTTCCAAATACTTGTGTCTTCCAAAAATATCAAATGCTACAACTGGGAACAGAAACCCAGCTCCTCCACCAGGTGCGCCCGGGTGATTCTCATGAACACAACCTATTGAATGGCCTGGAAGATTTTATGGGCATACTCATAAAAACTAAACATAATTCACTTTTGTTTGAACAATCATAATTTCTATTATTTGGCACAGTTCATTGTTGGTTACCAAAATAGTTTTTTAAATGTTTTTTAACTGATTTTGGCGTCAAAAATTCATTACCGTAATGCGTCCGAAGGGGAAAAAAATGCTTTCACCTCAAATTTTCATTATAAATATTCAAGTAGGTTTATGAAAAAGTATTATAAATTTGTTTAAAACAACATAATTTTTCAGAATATGATAATATATAATGATTTCCTATTAAGTAATTAAAAATATTTTAATAAAAGTGAGTGTCCGGATGTGCAGTACTCATTACCGTTGCACTGTGTTCAAAGTCCTGTCATATTCACAGCGTTTTTTTAAATAAAGTTGTTTTGACCCATAATGCACCACAAGGAAGAGAAGACAAAAGATGGCTACAAGGTAAGATTGTTTGACATGTTTTGATCATGATAATTGTTACGTTTCTCCTTGCATATGCCTTTTTCCACACATTAGGTGATCATTACCGTAATGTGTAATACCTCATGTTCTTAAAAAGTTATTAATTAGATACTTTCCTGTAAAGAAGATATTAGGGAGTTATTACTGTAAGTGAAAAACTTTAGCTGAGTCATCAGGACATGCTGCCATTTTAAGCTAGCTTATGTGGATGTCATTCATTACTGTAATGCTTAACTTTCATTACCGTGTAATGCGAGGCCCGTTGCGGTAATGAAAAACAAGATTACGGTGATGAACAGTGTGTTTTTTAAATAATAATTTAAACTTTAATCATTTTTGTTTTTGCTTACTACATCTTAAACATTTTTATGCTAAATTGCTATGCTATTTTATGCTAACTAATTTTACTTAATATGAAGGGCAAAAGAAAGTGAACATAAGAGGGCGGCATCAAGAACTAGGGTGGAAAAACATAGGCAGAATCCATCCATCCATTTTCTTCCGCTTATCCGGGGTCGGGTCGCGGGGGTAGCAGCCTAAGTAGGGAGGCCCAGACTTCCCTCTCCCCAGCCACTTGGAGCAGCTCCTCTGGGGGAATCCCAAGGCGTTCCCAGGCCAGCCGAGAAACATAGTCCCTCCAGCGTGTCCTGGGTCTTCCTCTGGGTCTCCTCCCGGTGGGACATGCCCGGAACACCTCACCAGGGAGGCGTCCAGGAGGCATCCTAACCAGATGCCCGAGCCACCTCAACTGGCTCCTCTCGATGTGGAGAAGCAGCGGCTCTACTCCGAGTCCCTCCCGGATGACTGAGCTTCTCACCCTATCTCTAAGGGAGAGTCCAGACACCCTGCGGAGAAAACTCATTTCAGCCGCTTGTATCCGAGATCTCGTTCTTTCGGTCACAACCCAAAGCTCATGACCATAGATGAGGGTGGGAACGTAGATCGATCGGTAAATTGAGAGCTTTGCCTTTCGACTCAGCTCTCTCTTCACCACGACAGACCGGTACAGCCCGCTTCACTGCGGACGCTGCACCTATCCGCCTATCGATCTCACGCTCCAGTTTTCCCTCATTCGTGGCATAGGCAGAAGATTTATAATAATCCAGACCTTCTAGAAGAGTATAGAAGAAAGGAAAAAGAAAACTCACGCACACTACATTCACTCAACTGACTGACACGCACACATCTCTCACTCACTCACTCACTCACTCACTCAAGCAGAGTCCTTTGCTACTGTGTCTGGCAGCCTACAGCATGATGCTGTCGCAACATGGACACATTTGCAGCCAGTTCTGGAGTACATAACATCAAACTACCCCTGGCAAAAAAATATCCACTTCCTATCCGATGGACCAACATCTCAATACAGGAATAAGATTGCATTCTACCTAGCATCCACAGTGCCTTTTATGAAAGGGTTTAAGACTGTGACATGGAACTTCACTGGGACCTCATGGGAAGGGAGTTCCTGATGGAGTATGAGGTGCTCTTAAAAACCTTGCAGATCATATGGTGGCCTATGGCACAGACATCCCAAATGCTTCTGGTTTACTGGAGAATCTGTCAAAGCACTCATCGGTTAGGCTTTTTGAGGTGACAGAGGAGAATATCGCTACATGTAGGGAACTGGTTCCTCCATTCCTGAAATCAGTCCCAGGGACTATGAAAATACATTAGGTGAGCACCTAAACAAATTCACATCCACTCTTATTCTGTTTGGCTTTTTTAAATTTGATGGTTATTATTATTTTTTTTGTAAATTTGCATTTTATTTATTTCAGTCCAAATTATATAGACAAGGCTGACTTTGTTTTTGCAGATAAAACTAAACTTAAATAATGTCTCCACAGGTTGTTGCTACTGAACCAGGGAGCATTAGATTTCGAGAGGTCTCATGCTTCTGTAGTCACTCTTGTGACTGCTTCACCCCAAAGGAGTTTGTTTTCACCCAAAGGGAGTCTGAAGAGACCATCAAAGTAGGAACATGGGTCCTTGTGGACTACGACGGATACTTCTATCCTGGCACAGTAACACAGGTAGATTTAAGAGTGAATTGAATCAAATTGGATTCAGATTGAAAACACGTAGTGCTGAGGTAATGATGATCTTGTAATAAAAATTAAAATGTGTTCAGAAAGTTTTTATACTTAATGCAGTCAATCAACTCTTTTATTTTTGCTGTTTTAATGGATCTTTTTTATTATTCATTAATCAAGATTGCCAGTGGTCAGTACAAGGTTGATACAATGAGCTGTGCGGGTGACAACCGCTTCTACATCCCATCAATAAGATTTGCTGGTGAGAAGGTGTGGTATTATTTGGATGACATCAAAGAAATTATCCCTAAACCACTGTCTACCTCTTCATCAGCAAGACACTTCTGTGTGGTGTCATAAGCTATGTTCACACTGCAGGTCTCAATTCCGATAAAAAAAAAAATCTGATCTTTTGGTGTGAACGTTCACACTACATTTTAAATGCGACCTGCATCAGACTCCAGTCTGAACGATCTACATTGCAGAAGCGACCCGCATGCGCAGAAGAAAACGTGTCTCAGAACGTCACGTGACACGCAGCACCCTGTTTTTGCAGAAGTAAACATGGACGCGACAGTTTTCAGTGTGTGTTCGGTAATTTTGAGTCTAATCGGGGAAAGCTAAACATCCAAATGATTAAAGGCAAAAGAAAACTGAGAAGAAAGTGAGTAAAATTTTTAGCGATGGCGATTTTTGGAGCTGGACGTTTGAATACATCTGTCAGCGCCTGTCTGATCGCCTTTCCCGACAAGACACTAATCGCTGGCCCGAACTGTGACGTCGGTCTCGCATCGGTGATGCAAAAGTCAGATGCAAGTCACATGAGCGTTCACACTACAGTCGCTTTGAAAACATCAGATATATATCCGATTTAAAACCATATACTGAAACGGCCTGGGTCGGATTTGAAAAAATTGGATTTGTCGAGTTCAGACTGTCATAAAAAAATCGGATATGGGTCGGATTTGCCTGCAGTGTGAACGTAGCCAGAGATCTGGGCAAAGTACAAAAAGAAAACCCAATGAATTATCTATTACCTATGATGGCATATTAGGACAATTGTAGATAGAAGAAAAAAATTGGTGTAAATTTCAGCCCACCCAAAAATCTAAACTTTTCTAGAAAAAAACCCAACAACAAAAAAACAAGGAAATTTCAGAGTTTGAAAAGTCAAAAATTTGCTAGAAAAAAATCAGCAATTTTTTAGAAAAACTTGGAAATTTTTGACTTTTGAAACTCAGAAATTTCCAATTTTTTTCAGATTTCTGAGATTAATATAAAAAATTCTATTTTTTTTTTCTAGCAAATTTTCAACATTTCAAACTCAGAAATGTCCTTGTTTTTTCTAGACAATTTTGGAGATTAGTCTAAAACATTTCTGAGTTTTTTGGCCGAAATTTACTCCTCTTTTTCTATCTACAATGGCCCTAATATGCCATTGTAATATAAAAAAAATATTAATTTTTTTAAATTAATGAGAAAGATTAGAAAAACTAAAATATAGGATCTAATGGTTGTCAAAAATGATTTATTGTTTACTAAGATTGTTTCCGTTTTATCGGAGTGATGTTTTGCATTCTTCTTTTCCACACAATGTATTATCACTAGAAATTTGCCAATACAAAGTTGGAAAAAAATACATGCAGTCATGTCCCTGTTTACTGTTATTTATTTTGAAGTTCAATATCCTTTTTTCTTGTCCTCACCTTTCTTGTGATGACCCATTATCTCCCTGTCTTGTTCCCTCTTGTATTTAACCTGATTAAAACTCAGTTTCCAATTGTCTTTTGCCTGTTTTCCATGGCTGAATATTGGTCCATTGTTCAATTTGCAGATGTGTTTTATTAGGGTTAAGGAGTAAATAGGATTATATTGTTTATGAGTAGTTACATGTTAATCTAGTTATGAAGTGTTCACTACCGAAACATTGTTAGTCATTACCGACATGTGTTTTTTCATTACCGCTATGTTAACTTTACGATGATTTATTTAGATTAGATAAATTAATTACTTTTATTTTTTAATTATTTGATGAAATGTACCAGATCCTTTATACTATGGTGGTATTGCTTTTTTGACTTAATGATCTGACACTAAATCACAATCAAAATAGATTTGAAAATTGTATTAATGTTACGGTGATGAAATGATTGTTTGCATTAAAATAATAAAATTTGGTTACTAATGCTTATTTTTGTTGATATCTGTTCCTTTGCACACACTAAAGTCCTTGGTGTCTAAAAAAGGTGGAAGAAAAAGGTTTTGTGGTTTCATATTTCTTCATCGAAGTTGTGTTACGGTAATGAATTTATTTCGCCAAAGTCAGAATAAAATGTTTTAAAATATCTAAAAATTATGCATAGAGGTTAAAATTTTACAGTGATAAGTAAAATTAGATTCTATTTTATAAAGAGGATGTGTTTTTGTGTGTATACAATGTTTTTTGATTTTTGCTATGAGTTGTACCATGTTCGTGAGAATCACCCGCCCAGGCAAACAAAAAGCAGAAGAATTGCTAATCCACCAGCATTGAGGGTTACAGGTACCGCTCTTCCTCTGCCCACTCCCAACTGTTCAGTTTCCAAATACTCGTGTCTTCCAAAAACATAAAATGCTGCAACTAAGAACAGGGGCTCAGCATCTTCGTCCGGTAACCCCAGGCCTTACAACAGCATGGAAGTTCTCCCACCCATTACAAGCTGTGATGCAAGTCCTTCAGATAACACGGAAGAAACGTATCCTGTCATAGAACTAAAACCGCAAGTATATTACGGGAAACACGGCAAACGCGTTGTCTATTGTTTAGGTACCCCTGACCGCAAACTCCTGTTAACTCCTACACCATCTCCTCCACCTTGAAAGAAAAAAACAAAACAAATAACGAACAAAAGGAGGACCCCCAAATCAAACCTCATGCTCCATAGGTCCCCGTGTGCATACAACTGGTCAGTGTGATGGTTACTCATTTAAAAATCAAATTAGTTTCCATCAAAACACGCCAAACATCCACAACATCACATTACTATCACCTCACAGCAAGGGGATCAAAATAACATTGTGGTTTACTCCAGGTACTCTGGTTTCCCCTTAACAAAAAAAAATAATAGCAAGGACTCCCAAATCGAACCTCCTGCTCCATAGGTCCCCCTGTACATACAACTGGTCAGTGTGATGGTTACTCATTTAAAAATCTAATTAGTTTCCACCAAAACACACTAAACATCCACAACACAACATCACATTACTATCACCTCACAGCAAGGGGATTAAAATAACATTGTGGTTTACTCCAGGTACTGTACTCTGGTTTCCCCGTTACAAAAAAATAAAATAACATAGCAAGGACTCCCAAATCGAACCTCCTGCTCCATAGGTCCCCGTGTGCATACAACTGGTCAGTGTGATGGTTACTAATTTAAAAATCAAATTAGTTTCCATCAAAACACACCAAACATCCACAACACAACATCACATTACTATCACCTCACAGCAAGGGGATTAAAATAACATTGTGGTTTACTCCAGGTACTCTGGTTTCCCCATTACAAAAAATTAATAATAATATAGCAAGGACTCCCAAATCGAACCTCCTGCTCCATAGGTCCCCCTGTACATACAACTGGTCAGTGTGATGGATACTCATTTAAAAATCAAATTAGTTTCAATCAAAACACACCAAACATCCACAACACAACATCACATTACTATCACCTCACAGCAAGGGGATTAAAATAACATTGCAGTTTACTCCAGGTACACTGGTTTCCCCGTTACAAAATATATATATAAAGGACTCCCAAATCGTACCTCCTGCTCATTATAGGTCCCCCTGTGCATACAGTTGGTCAGTGAGATGCTCGAAAAGTCTTATTAGTTTCCATCAAAGCACATCAAACATCTACAACACAACGGCACATTACTTAGTATCACCTCACATCAAGAAAACAATGTTCCCTCGCCCGGACGCGAGTCACCGGGGCCCCACTCTGGAGCCACGCCCGGAAGTGGGGCGAGCTGGAGAGCGCCTGGTGGCTGCTCTGGTGAAAAATATATATACTTAGTGTACTGAAATTAAATATATTAAATGTATTTTAGAAATTATAGAAAAGTACATTCTAAGTGTGCTATTTTGAAACAACTTATTTTGTACTTAGTATATTTTAGTTGCATTTAAATACAATTTAAATTATATTAAAAGTGTATTCAATCTACTTTAATGTACTAAATTCAATTCAATTCAAAAACACTTTCTTGCTCCCAAAGAGAAATTAAATGTTGTGTAACTCGTTATCCTCATTTCATGAAGAGATGTTATAGATGCTGATGGCTAGGAAGGATCTCTTGTAAAGGTCCATCACACAGCGGATCAGAAGAAACTGGCCACAGATGCCGTCCGATGCACCCAGACTCGGCAAGGCCTCTCAGTTACCCCAGGCTTTAGGACTGCCTGAATGCCGGCCAGAACTCCTCTCAGAGCGATGGCCACTCCTCCCAGCAGCCTGCTGAGCTTTTTGACACTGAGGACACCCAACTGTAGGTGACGGGGGACGATCCCATCCTTCCACTGTCATGAGCCGGGTTTCCCGCTAGTTCCAGGATCTCAGTAGTCAGGCACTCGAGCACAGCTGGCAGGTAGATAAGAATACGTCAATAGAACATCCTTTTCAACTCATTTGAAATTTGGGGCTGTAGTTGAGATATTATTTGAGCTTTTGAGATGCTGTTCAGCTGCTGTTGGTTGTAGAAAATTGCCTTGTTGTCATGGTTATAGATCATAACAAATGTCCAAAACTAAAAAAAGTTTCAGTAAAAATCTTCCAGCTGTACAGCATCTGATACCAGAGGAAACAATTATCCAAAAAGGTGATTTACATCCAGAAAAAGAGGAATTAACGTTTCCAAAAGCAAAATCTCAGAATGAGTGTAACAGAGCTGCTCCAACATGCAGCTACCTCGAGCGGCGCAATTCTGGAACAATTAAAATGGAACACTTTAAAATACACCAAGTTATTGTATTTCAACTGTTGTGCTTATTTTATGATCAAATAATAGATGTTATTCTAAGTGTATTCATAATGGCTTTGCTTAGTACTTTTAATGAAAATATTATTATAAATATACTATTGTGGCAGACACAAATGTACGTATATATTTCAAGTCAGAATGCGCTCTTATTGTAAAAGGGACAGGATATAAAAGGAACGGATCAACAGTTGTAAATCATTCGGTTTTTTTCTGAGCTTGCTGTTGGAAGAAGTTGAGAATAAATCGAGACTCAAAATATTTTTTGTCTTTTTCTGTCGACTTCCACATTGGTGACCCCGAACATCTGAACATGTTTTCGAACAAGAATTCACCAGATGATGACGCTGCTTCTTCATCGGCCGTGTTTTCGGACCAAGTTTTTTGCCGAGCAGACGTTGCTCCAACTACCGTGGTCTCGTATCCTGCCGCCACTTATTCTGCTGTGTTTGCAACTGTTATTAAGCTTCCAGAGTTCAGGCAATACGATCTGGAACCATGGTTCCAGCATGTGGAAGTCTAGTTTCCTCTCCGTGGGATAACCACAAACGAGACCAAGTACTTTCACGTCATTGCTGCTTTGGATTCTGGTTCCACCCGCCATCTGATGGGTCTGCTGCAGGACCCACCAAGCACTAACAAGTACAGTGCGCTCAAGAAGAACCTGCTGTGGCTTTACCAACTGTCAGATGCTGAGCGGGCTGACCGTTTGTTGTCCCTGAGTGGCTTGGGGGATCGCAAGCCCTCCGAGCTGATGGAGAACATGCTGGCGTTACTTGGCTCAGAGGATGTTTCCTTCCTTTTTACACACCTGTTTCTTTGCCAGCTTCCTCCACCTGTCTGCACAGCGCAGGCCAGCTCCCCGCTGATCTGGAGAAAGGATTATCACTCCCCGGCTTTTGTTAGCTTCCAGGCACTACCGCGTGCAGACACTTTTACCGGGTGTGGCTCAAATGGGGGGGCAGAGGCTGTTGATGGCGTGGCTGTAGCCTGGTTAAAACCAGACCCTTGTCCTTCACTTCGCTTCGTACTAGGGTCTGTATGGGGAGCCGTTTTAGCCAAAATGAAATAAATAAATAAAATGGATAAAAATGGTGATAAAAATGGTTAAAATGGTGAAATAAATAGTTATTTGTCATTCATTAACCTATTTTCACCTATTTTCCCACTTTTACTTAATCAATTTTTCATTTACCAATTTTCCCATTTTTACTTAATCAATTTTTCATTTACCTCTTTTCCCATTTTTACTTAATCAATTTTTCATTTACCTCTTTTCCCATTTTTACTTAATCAATTTTTCATTTACCTCTTTTCCCATTTTTACTTAATCAATTTTTCATTTACCTCTTTTCCCATTTTTACTTAATCAATTTTTCATTTACCTCTTTTCCCATTTTTACTTAATCAATTTTTCATTTACCTCTTTTCCCATTTTTACTTAATCAATTTTTCATTTACCTCTTTTCCCATTTTTACTTAATCAATTTTTCATTTACCTCTTTTCCCACTTTTACTTATTCCATTTTTCATTTACCTCTTTTCCCATTTTTACTTAATCAATTTTTCATTTACCTCTTTTCCCACTTTTACTTATTCCATTTTTCATTTACCTCTTTTCCCATTTTTACTTAATCAATTTTTCATTTACCTCTTTTCCCACTTTTACTTATTCCATTTTTCATTTACCTCTTTTCCCATTTTTACTTAATCAATTTTTCATTTACCTCTTTTCCCACTTTTACTTATTCCATTTTTCATTTACCTCTTTTCCCATTTAACAAGAATTTGTTTTGTCTTTTTCCATTTACCTGATTTGGTATTTCACATTTTCTTTAATCAATTTCTCATACAATCCCTTTTTTTTAACCCATTTTTCTTTCACCTGTTTTTCATTCAACATCTGTTTGAAAAACTTTTCATTTTCCCATTTGTTTATTTCCCTTATTTATTTAGTATTTCCTTATTTTCTTATTCATTTCACGCAAACTTGGGAAAAGAATAAATGCAAATGAGGAGAGGCGTCATCGGTGTACAATGGCAGCCCATTGGTTGGTTAGATACAACTGCAGCACTGGACTTCCCCTCCGTAAAGCAGTCTAGCAATGGCGAGTTACAGAAGCAGACAGCCACCGTTTCCTGTTTTGGACTTTCAGAATAAAAGCTTGCTTCTCGACGCCGCAGTGTGTAGAGATGCAAAGTTCGCGCTGTTGCTCTTGTTTTGAAAATAAATACCTTCGTGTCTTTGAACGGACGTGAAAGCTTTATGGAAGCGTCCGTTTGTTTTAGTGAAGCAGAGGGAGCACGTTCCGTCTCAAACTTGTCCTAAATGCTGATAAAACAAAATCGTTCTTTAGTTTTAGCAGGTCGTTTTCGTAAATGAGCCCATGAGGCTCAATAAGATTTACCTGACTAAGGTTGAATGAATACGAAGCTGAAGTTAGCTTCCGATTCCAGCTTCCAAGTCGGCAAATGACTAAAGGGATATTACAACTAATTTTTCAGTACCTTGAGCGGGTTTAATCTG
>JBBPBX010108113.1:0-11203 GCA_038048925.1 Garcialebias charrua
TGTGCAATAAGCCCATTAATCACACAAATAATAAACAAGTCTCTACAATCTGGTCATGTTCCATTGCCTCTAAAAACTGCCATCATTAGGCCTCTTCTGAAAAAATCTAATTTGGATCCCGACATTTTTTCTAATTACCGCCCAATTTCCCACCTCCCATTTCTGTCCAAAGTGCTGGAGAAAGCAGTTGCTGCTCAGCTGCAGGACCACCTACAGCAACACTCTCTGTATGAGAAGTTCCAGTCTGGATTCAGAGCAGCTCACAGTACTGAGACTGCACTGCTGAGAGTAACAAATGATGTCCTCATGGCTGCTGACACTGGTTCTCCCTCCATCCTTGTCCTCCTTGACCTCACTGCAGCCTTCGACACTGTGGACCATAATATCCTCCTCCACCGTCTTCATGTGGAGGTCGGTCTCTGTGACATTGTCCTGGACTGGTTCAGATCTTTCCTCTCCGATAGGCTGGAATGTGTTAGCCTTGGCAATGCCACTTCCCAGACAGTCGGTGTCTCCTGTGGTGTCCCTCAGGGGTCAGTTCTGGGGCCCCTGCTGTTTTCCCTCTACATGCTGCCTTTAGGTCAAATTATCAATCAGTTCAACATTTCTTTTCACTGCT
Organism: Garcialebias charrua; assembly: GCA_038048925.1. NCBI lineage: Eukaryota > Metazoa > Chordata > Actinopteri > Cyprinodontiformes > Rivulidae > Garcialebias > Garcialebias charrua. The sequence continues at coordinate 620 of JBBPBX010108113.1, forward strand.
ATGCCGACGACACACAGCTTTACATCAGGACTGGAACATCATCATCATCCCTATCTCCGTCTTCACTCACTGTTCTCTCTGCCTGCCTGGAGGAAATAAAGGCATGGATGAATCAGAACTTTCTTCAATTAAACTGCTCGAAGACTGAGGCCATATTGATTGGCACCCCTCACCAGATACAAACATCAACTTTAACAACAATCTCCTTCTCTGGTCAAGACATCCCCCTCTCCACCTCTGTTACAAATCTTGGAATAAAAATGGACTCTCATCTTACATTTGAAAATCACATTAAGCATCTGTTTAAAACCTGCTTCTTCCATCTTCGAAACATCTCCAGACTTCGCCCATCTCTGACTTTTCCTGATGCTGAGAAACTCGTCCATGCCTTTGTCTCCTCCAGGCTCGACTACTGCAACTCCCTGTTTATTGGTATCCCTGGCAAAAACCTTCAGAAACTTCAATACATTCAAAACAGTGCAGCAAGGATTCTGTTGAGAGTTCGTAAATTTGAACATATTACACCCATTCTCCATAACCTCCATTGGCTTCCTGTCACCTACAGAATTCAGTATAAAACTGCTCTCATTACTAGGGTTGGGCATCGTTTGAATTTGAGCGATTCCGGTTCCGATTCCGATTCTTTTTGTAGGCGGGGTTAAAAAAAGACATGTCAATTCAATTCAGTTCAGTTTATTTATACTGTATAGCTCCAAGTCACAACAGAAGTTGTCTCAGGGCACTGAACAAAAAACAATCAAATATAAAAATAATAAGTTAACAGAAACTTTAATATAAAAATAATGGTAACACTATTTATCTGAGGAGACTACTTTGAGTTTAACTCCATGTTATAAAAAAGCTACAGTAGTTAGCCAGAGTTATTTCAGGATGAAATAATTTGAACTTCTGTTTGAATTTAATGCTATGAACTTTTTCCTTTTTGTTACATTTACTATGAATTTCTCACAGGGCAGATTAGAGCCAACATGGACTCACCAACATATATTATTATTATTATACATATAATATTGTCCAGTGTCTGATGCTGCAGTCATGTTACTGAACTCCCACTGATGGGCTAACCTGGTTCCACCACAGCAGCAGGATCCTCAGACAGAACAGCTTGTGGGATGTCCTGGTATCTGCAGCCCTCTCTCCATTTGTTTCTTCATGGACATGGAGCTGTGACATTATGTTGTGCATCTTCAAATCTTCAAATCTTTGTTGTGTCATCAAACGGGTTATTCACTAAACTCTCGGTCATGTGCTCATACAGTTTGCACTACTTCTCATACTTGCACTAATGTTTGTATTACATCACTGCCTATAATCATAATACTGTTTACATTCTCTGTTTACATTTATTAATACTGTTTACTTTTTTTACTACTGCTTACATGTAATTACTACTGTTTACATTTACACTACTCTAATATCTACACCACTGCTGATACATATACAGTGTGCTCTGAACGGTCTTACTTAGGGATGCCCAATGTGCCTTACTGCATATGCCACTTTTTGCCTCTATAACAACATCAACTACTACCTCATACATATACTGTGTACATTAACTCATACGCTGCTTTGCCACTTTGCAAATGTCAATGCTAGAAACCTTTAGTTTATTTTAGTTATACTTTTTATACTCTTTTTTATACTAGTATGCAAAAACTCAGGACAGTATTATGTTCATTAAATGTTTAATGTTTTAGTTTTAGAGTTGGTGTAAATTTTCATACTCTTATACCACTATGCAAAAAACTCAGGACAGTGTTAGTTTTACTATTTTATGCTTATGTCTATTATTATATGTTTCAGTGTTTCAATGTTTAGATGTTTACTGTTGCACCGAGGGACTGAGAGAAACGCAATTTCGGTCCTGTGTATGTCCTGTACAGTACATATTGCAGATCTGACAATAAAGTTGACTTTGACTTTGATCTTCCTCAGCAAAACGCTCCTCCAGTGGAGACTTTCTGGACAGACTGCAGGAAGTTCCTAAACAAACAATAGGTTTATCAGTATTATCAGTAAAAAGAGATTATTAAATCATTTTTAAGACTGAGAATGTGTACAATTATTAGCTCTGTTGTTATTGCCTAACTAACCTATGTTTATGTTTATGTTTAACCTATTCAATAATTCTTCAAACTGTGACATTCCCTCATAATGGAATGAAAGAGAACATAAACAGAAATTATATAATACTGAAAACTAGAGACATTTAGACATTTTAAAAGACACAGAGAACTTTAAATGGATTAAGAATGTTAATAAGTGTTGGATTTGAGTGCAATGTAAGTGCAATCCATGGTTGAATTCACATCTAAAAAGGGATGCAACCTTTTCACAACATATGCTGTAACAGTTCTGTGGCACTCTTCATTCAGTTTACACTGACGTTTTTACCTTGGACAGTCACTGGTGAACACTGTGAAGCCATTTCAGGTCGTTTGTCTAAGAAAAAAATACAAGCTAACGTTAGCATCGTGTTTGTATTTGAGCTGACTTACCGCTTTAAGCGGAGTATAACTTGTTAGCTGCCTTAATGTTGGTATGAGATGTAGTTTATAGTTTATTTATTTACCTGATGGAGCCGAAGAGGTAGCGATTAGCGAAAAGTTCGGCGGAGCGTTTTGCAGACGGACCACTCTGTACTTCCGGTCGGATACGAAGCGAAAATAATCCGGTGGAGCGCGTCAAAGACGGGACACTATTTTACTTCTCCACCCTCCTTTGCATGATAGAAAATTATTGCAAGTGCTGCACTGACCTGACTGGTCATTTTATTAATTAGTAAGCTTTAGATCTCGGGTGCACACTTCCGGTTGTTTCTTCTTCGTTGGGTTTCGGCGGTGGCTACTTCCGGTCGGCTAACTAGCATCGAACATAGGAATCGCAAATTAATATTTTGAACGATTCCGGGAAAACCGGACAGTTAGTCCCGGTTCCGAACGATTCTCGATTCTCGATGCCCAACCCTACTCATTACCCATCAATGCTTGCACGGCATTTCACCTGACTATCTAAAGGACATTCTTGCACCATATTCATCCACCCGGTCTCTACGATCACAGAACAGTAATTTCCTTCATATTCCTCGGACCAAATTGAGGACCATGGGAGACCGAGCATTCTGTGTGGCTGCCCCCCGCCTGTGGAACTCCCTCCCTGACGACCTGAGAGCTCCACAGTCACTGGTTGACTTTAAAAGCAGCATAAAGACCTTTCTTTTTAAGCAAGCCTATTCTGCCTCCACATGATTTTATCTTTGATCTTAGCTGATATCATTATTGATTTTACTTGATTTTATCACTTGTTTTATTTTATTTATTTTTTAAGCAAGCCTAATCTGCATCCACATGATTTTATCTTTGATCTTAGTCGATATTATTATTGATTTTATTTGATTTTATCACTTGTTTTATTTTGGTCTTTGCTTTGTTGCACTTTGTAGCACTTTGAGATTTTTATTAATGAAACGTTCATTATAAATGGAATTCATTATTATTATTATTATTATTAAATGTGGGAAGGTCTATAATTAAAAGGATGTTATGACAAAATTAATTTGTCAGTGTGTATTTTTATTTATTTATTTATCCATCCACCCATTATCTTTATCTGTTTTTCCTTTCCTGGTGCCCATGTCCAGCCATCACTGTGCGAGAGGCAAGGTACACCTGGGACAGATCTCCAGTCCATCACAGGGACACATAGAGACAAATTAGACAAACAATCATTCACTCTCTCTCACACATAGGGACAATTTAGTATTACCAACCAGCCCAACATGCATGTTTTTGGTCCATGGGAGGAAAACTGAGTACCCGGAGAAAACCCATGCATGCATGGAGAGAACCTGCAAACTCTACCCATAAAGTCCCCCCGGCCAGGATTTAAACAGGGATGACGTTCTCACTGAGAGGCAACAAATCTAACAACTGCATCACTGTAGTCTCTTTATTAGTTTTTTGAGCAAGCATTTTATAGATATTATTATCTATTTAAATAAGTATCTAAAAGTAAATGACAGCTGTGTGGGAGGGTTATTTGATCAAAAGATTATGAAATGATGGTTAGAAGAATCATTGTGCACAGCACAATTTTTTTCTTCCAAAATATTTAGTTAACTTCAGGAAGACACATGGTTAATAGTGCATATGGCTATAAAATATCTCAATAGCATTTATCTTCATGTTTTCACTTTGATTAGTATTAAAGTTAATACTAGAAGTTTAATGTAGCTTAACCATTCTGGCAGGTCTTTTAGAAATTTAGCAACTACATTGTTGACTAAACGGGTATTTGAAGCGATGTATAGCATGCAAGCTATACAGACAAACTAGATTACACACTTAAATGTATAATCAAATATGGTGAACTTACAATCTCTGTTAGTATATGTTATTTTTGTTGTTGGTTTGTCTGTTTTTTGTTTGTTTGTTCTGCTCCAAGACTTTTGTGTTTATGATTGGATCTATCTATTTAGGTTCATTGTCTGTGTTCTATACATCTGAGTTTCAATTTGCCATCAGTTTAGGTTTTCAAAGGACCATTGGTCCAGACATGCCCTGTTTCCCATTTCCCAAAGGGACCTACCTACTCCATCTAAATTGACAAAATCAGCTCTCATTAACCGTGTTTCCATCTATTTTCATTTCAAATTTTGAGCTAATTTTTGAAATCTCGCAAATATGTAAATAAAAATTAATGCGAAGCAGAAGTGTTTCCATCAACTGGCTTGAATCGCATCTACCGGGCCACGCACAGCGTCATTACGTCAGACGTCAGCGTCATTACGTCAGACGTCAGCGTTACGCATGTCTACAGTAAACAGGAAGTAGCGGTTGAAAACAGAACCCGGCCACACATCTCGTCAAAATGGAGAGAATATTTCAGGTATGTGTTGCTATCGGGCAAGTTGTATTTATTCTGTCATGCCAACTAGTTTTAGCGATGTTACATGTTGTCCGGAGCGGAAACAGCTGATCAGTCACATGACGTAAATGTTCGCTACGGCAGAACTGAGTCGGCAAATCTGTTTCCATCTGTCGTTTTGCGCATCAGCTCTGTTTCGAAACCCCCAAAAACCACCTCAAGCGAGCGTATCAACTTTTGAGCGAATTAGAGGAAGTTAACTCGAATTTTGCCGTTTCCATTCAGCTTTTCTGATGCGATGCTTCAAAATGCGCATCTAGAAACCTTGATGGAAACACGGCTAGTGATGCAGCTGCATGATGAAAATCATATTATTTTGTTTTCAGAGTAGCTTCGCCCACCCCTTTTCAACACAGAGAAGGGGCGTGGAAAGCAACTTATCTTGAGTGACTTGGGATACCTGACAAGTGTGGCAGAGTTCAGGTGAATGGCCAGGAGACCGTCCAGAGCATGTCCAGAGCTCAAGCAGACAGCCAGGAGACCATTCAGAATGGGAAAGTGTTCAGGCAGATGGCCAAATCTCCTTAGGATCTGTGGCACAAGGGGTGATTTGCCCACAGTGGAGACTGCAGTAGCAAACACTGACAAGGAACCAGTGACTACAGATGCAGGTTTGGCAGATGAGGGACCATTGAATAGGGGTGCAGGCTTGGCTAACGAGGGACCAATGACTAGGGCTGCAAGCTTGACAGACGAAGAGCTGGTGACTATGGATACAGTCTTGGCAAAAAAGGGAACCAGCAGAGGGAGGAGCTGCAGCAGGTAGACTAGGCAACAGATATGCTGAAGGTGAGACCAGATTGACTGCAGCAGACAGTGAGACCAGGGCGACTGCAGCTGTTGTATAGGCCTGGGGGGTACAGCTGTCATGGAGGCCTAGAGTGTTGCAGCTGTCGTGGAAGCCTGGAGGGGCTGCTGCTGTCATGGAGGCCTGGGGGATGCAGCCATCATGGAGGCCTGGGGATTTGTAGTTGTCATGGAGACCTGGGGAACCGCAGTTGCCATGGAAGCCAGGGGAAAATACAGCTGTCATGGAGGTCATGGGAACTGCAGATGTCATGGAGGCCAGGTGGACTGCATCTGGCATCGAGACCACGGGAGCTGCATCTGGCATGGGGATCACAGGGGTTTCATCTGACAATGAGACCATAGGATTGCATCTGGCATCGAGACCACTGGAGCTGCATCTGGTAGCGAGAGCACAGGGGGCATAGCCACTTTGGAGGCATGAAACCTTCATGCTGCATGGAAATTTCATGAGGCAGTGTGGAACCCTCGAGATGTGGCGTGGAACCTTTGAGATGTGGTGTGGAACCATCTAGAGGCAGTGTGGAACCCTCAAGTGGTGGCGTTAGACCCACAGGGGGCAACATGGAACCCTTGGGAGGCTTGGAACACTCAGGAGGCGAAGATAATGGAAGTGATGGGCTGTCATTCTTGACACCCTTGGAGAGGCGTGAAGTTGGGCTGTCATCCTCAACACCCATGGAGAGGCATGGAGGTGGGCTGTCACCAGGCCTCCGCCTCTTCATCAGCAGAGATGGGTCCTTGGGAAGTTTGGTCTTAAATAGTCTCTGCTGTTTCTTGAGCCTGGTTCTGCTTAAGGTTTCTTCTTCATGAGGGCGTTTGTCCTTTCCACCGTTGCCTTCATGCTTGCTCAAGATGAGAGTTATACGATGGACTTAATTTCAAAGCAGTCCTCTTCTCAGATACAGAGTAAATAGTGTTAACGTGTTATTTTGTATATATGAATGTTTCTGTTCAGTGCCATGAGACAACTTATGTTGTGACTTGGTGCTATATAAATAAACTGAAATGAATTGACAAGAAAGTCCATGCTCAATAATCCAGGTACCAAATCCAATAGTTCTCAGTCGGGTCATCTGGACAGTTTCTTTTTTATAGAAACCTTTCACCCTCATACGGAGGGCTTCATCAGTCAGAGGAGTTCCAGTAAACTGTTTCCCCACCAAGCAGTAAACACATTAAGTGGACCAACCAGTTTGCTGGAGCCAAGATGGTTTCTGGGGGCCGCCCTGTCCTTGAAACATCTCTGTTCAATGCTGAAACAGAAATGGCCTTGTTTAAAAGCCCTCAAAAATCTCTACATGATAAAACAGCTGGTTAAACCTTGCATTAGGGCATGTAAAGTCTCACTCAATCAGCCAAGAACATGGTTTTTGAGTTCAAAAAGACTAAAGACAAAAATACTTCAGACTTTTAAAAAGTGTCATTAAATTCTCAAGTATAGCTCCTTTATCAAGCTTCCTTTTTCTCAAGACTGTTGTTGGCATGGAAACAATAAGCTTGAAGCATTAACTCATAACATCAAGCCAAATTACCGCTCAAGTTTTCTCCATTTTCTTCTCCCTCCCGCTCTTGCACAAATTCACACACACACACACACACACATAGGCAGAGTAAAAACTAATCATCACTTTCTTTCCAAATCCTGCCTCATAGATCTCTCAAAGCTCTCTGGGAACTCTCCAAAGCATATTAATCAATGTAATTGAAAAACTTGATTACATCACTTCACGCCTCATCCTAATTTTGCGGGACTGTGTGCGTAACGAGCATTAAAAATGTAGTTAAAAATTTGAACACAGAGAAAGAAATATATGCACAAATATGACTAAAAAGACATTTGTGAAAATACTCTAAAACGTGTTCTAGACAAAACTACAACTGTTTTTACTATATTTTCATCCCTCACTCTTCTTATAAAGTGCAAGGTCATTAATATGCTAAACCAGACTCACATCACATTTTACGACCCAAATAGCGGTAAACTAAAGCTTTAAAAGTTTGCCCTTGCAGCCAAGCATGTTTTGTGCTGGTATAAAGCAGGAGGTAAAAATGTTTGTGTCTGCCTTGTGCTGGGATTTTGAAGAACATTGTTTGCAGTGATCTCCTGGAGCCTCATTTAAAAAAATTCCATACACACAAAAAATGAGTCCTTGAAGATTCATTCACCACATCTTCCATCCCAGTTGGGATTTATTTAAATAAACTTCACAGAAGAATGTGTCTTCATTCCAGTCACAGTTGGTATTATGATGTTTTCTCTCTCTAACTTAAACAGTTTGGCAATACTTATGTAGCTAAAAGACAGAGGTCACACAAAAGCTCAGGTGATTAGGAAAACTAAAAAGAGATGTGAACATTTTGAAGACAATGGGCTGCCTCCACAGTACAGTAGTCTCTTGTGGACAGAACTATGGTATAACACTACCGGTAGTTCCCTGAAGCAGTCAGTAAAACTTTGGCTGTTTTTCTTTTTCTCTTACATAATAAGACACACCTGTATTGAATGTAATTATGTACTGCTCAGGATGAGTGATTTTGAAATGTAGCACTACTTGTTTTGCATGAGAGGAAACAGAGTATATGCTTGTTGAAATGTATACACCCTTGACAATCCAGTTATTAAAGCATACATGCTTTGGCAGGTATGTTTAGCATAAAAGCAAAGCAAGTCATCAACATAAATCAAATGCATAACAGGCCATGATAAACAAATTAATTCCCCACTTATGAGAGCCAAAAAAATTGAGAGGACATAGCCTTCCCAAATACTGCTTTGTGCACATGAAGAGGAGGTACAGTTTGATGTGTGTGGAGTCATTCTTACTTGTCACTGAGATGCATTGGCTTTGGCATAGAGTGTGAAGACTGAAAAGCTCCTACTAAAGGACGCTTTTCCCCTGCTGTTCTGTCCAGGGAGCATCTTAAATGTTCCAAAGCCATTACACCACAGTAGTGCCTGCTGTAACCTTTATTTTGTCTCCTTCTTTCATGCAAGACAGCATGATAGCTAGGAAAAGGCCAGGACACAAGGTTACTGATTAATTTATTTATATAATTATTTGGGGGACTGGGGGCCAGTCAGGCAAGTTAAGCTGGTCTGAGTTACCAGGTGGGCATCTGCAATGCAATCTAAACAACAAAATAAAACCTTAATCTGGAGCACCCTGATATCATTCCATCTATTTGGATCTCCTCGTCTCTGGCACTGCCTGGTAGAGTGGTATTTGTCAGGACTCACCAAACCAGAGGTCCCCAACATTGGTCATCGTAGCACACTGTCCTGCATGTTTAGCTGTCTTTCTGCTTCACCACACCTGATTCAAATAACTGTATTGCCTACCAAGAATATCAACAAGTGTAACAGAAGCCTGTCAATGACATTAACTTCAGTAAGGTTTGTTGAAGCTAAGAAACATCATGCTGGACAGCTGGCCATGAGGAACAGTGTTGTGGACCTCTGCAATAAACTACAGGAACAGAAGGTAGTTGAGGTGAGCTACAGACAGTAACAAAACACTGAGGTGGGTCTTTCTGGCAACCTTTGGAAAATGGAACGTTGGTGGGATCCTCTTTGAGATGAAAAACTTTGCAAGAAGTCAAGGGTAGGGTTTGACCCTCGTGACTATGTCCTGGCATCTACTGACTTCAAAACACTGTCATCCATTTATCTAAATTTCAATATTGTGTTCACAGACAGTTGTCAGATGTCTGTGCGGTGAAGAACACTGCCTGGAGCATTTTATTATATCTCTCCTGTTTTGCTGGACAGTCCTTATGTCATAGGCTACGGAAGTCTTGCCAGATTGGGCAGTTTACCGACAATTGTGTGGTTTTCATTCTGATTTTGCTGGGAACTCTGGGAAGATTTTTGTTGGATTGTTGTGTATTGCCAAATATTGTTAAATTACCTTGGCTTGTACTAATGTGTGTTCATGTTCAAACAGTAAATATACTGTAACAATATATTGATTGGGGGGATTTTTGTGTGATGTGGCAGTTTTCAACATATTTTGGGCTGGAAAACCTCAACATCTGGCAACACTGGTGGAGAAGTAGGTGAAGGACCCAAATCCTCCCTAAGACAGGTAGGTAGCAGTAATCAGACTAGGCTTTATTATTATTATTATTATTATTATTATTATACTAATTAATCAAAACCACAATAGTTAAAATATTCTAGAGTATTTTTTAATGTTTGTACGTGTGTGTGTGTGTGTGTGTGTGTGTGTGTGTGTGTGTGTTTGTGTGTTTATTGTCCCAAATAGTATTTTCAAATTGCTAAACTTCTTGACACAGAAAGGAAATAAAGCTATATAATGTTCCATATTTAACATTGTTCAATGGCAACTCCTTTAGAGCAACTCAGCACACATTTTTCAACTGACAAACTGAGTTGGACAGTTTACTCTGTTTTGACACAGACAGCATGATGTATAATGCATGCCCGCTGAGATTAAAAACAGATTCTGTAGCCATTATATCTTTAACTATATCTATTCTGCTTGTGTGCTTTTGAGTTTGTGTCCCTGCAGAATTGTTTTAAAAAAAGGTGAGGGTTATGCGGTGCATATGAGGCTGGTTGCCTTCATCAAAGACACAATCATGCATGCACAAATAACTTCTTCAGACTTCTAATTAAATGCCAAATGTGGACAAATCCCCAAGGTCACAGCAGAAGATGTGTGACTTTCACCAACTCTGTTTATCTTGTTGGGAAAAAAATGCAAAGTTGGTTCATTGTAATGCTTTTAAACTGTATGGAAAGGGCAAGGATTTAACTTGGACAAATTGTTGACCTTGAAGTTTTTTCGATACAGCTCAGATGTT
>JBBPBX010108114.1:0-11203 GCA_038048925.1 Garcialebias charrua
CTACTCCAATGTTTTGTTATCTAGGTGTCCAAATACTGTAATTCTTTAAAAAGTCTTCAGTTGATCCAAAATGCTGCTGCCAGAGTCTTAACTGGCGTTATCAGGAGAGATCATATCTCTCCAGTTTTAATTCCTCTCCACTGGCTCCCTGTCGAATCCAGAATATAATTCAAAATGTTACTTCTAACCTACAAAGTCCTCAACAATCTATGTCGATCTTACAATACAGAACTTATTTTTACATATTTTCCTAACAGAGCACTTCACTCTCACATTGCAGGTTTACTCGCAGTTCCTAGAGTTTCAAAAAGCAGAATGGGAGGAAGATCTTTCAGTTCTCAGGCTCCTCTCTTGTGGAACCAACTTCCAGATTCTGTCTGTGAGGCTGACACATTGTCCAGTTTTAAGACTTTCCTTTATGATAAATCCTATAGTTAGGGTTGGCTTGTTAGGATTAAACTACTAGAGGGCAAATTGACCTCATTTCTTAAAATTAAATACTAAAATTGAATAGTTTTCATTTGATGCTATTTCTATCTTAACTTGGCCTGCCATTGTGTATCTGTTCCTACCAAACACAGCCAGTCGAAGCAGATGGCCACTTGTCCTGAGCCTGGTTCTGCTGGAGGTTTCTTCCGCATGAGGGAGTTTTTCCTTTCCACTGTCGCCTTCGTACTTGCTCATGATGAGTCTGCGACAACGTTAAGACTCAAAGAAGTCTGCTCCTCAGATTAGTGTTCTTTCCACTGTCGCCTTCGTACTTGCTCATGATGAGTCTGCGACAACGTTAAGACTCAAAGAAGTCTGCTCCTCAGATAAATAGTGTTAACTTATTATTTTTATGTATGAATGTTTCTGTTCAGTGCCCTGAGATGTTGTGACTTGGCGCTAAATAAATAAACTGAATTGAATTGAACTGCTAGTGTTTTTGCAGTTTGGCTTGAAGCTTGCTTTTTGCAAGCTCGGTCATGTGCTCATTCAGTTTGCACTACTCTCATATTTGCACTAATGTTTGTATTACATCACTGCCTATAGTCATAATACTGTTTACATCTTTACATACTACTGTTTACATTTATTACTACTGTTTACATTTACACTACTTTTATATCTACACTACTGCTGATACATATACAGTATTCTCTGACCAGCCTTATTTAAGGATGCCCAATGTGCCTTATGTGCCTTACTGCATATGCCACTTTTGCCTCTATACCAACATCAACTACCTCATACATATACTGTGTACATTAACTCATATGCTGCTTTGCCACTCTTTGCAAATGTCAATGCTAGAACCTTCAGTTTATTTTATAGATATACTTTTTATACTTTTTTATACTACTATGCAAAAACTCAGGACAGTATTACACTTTTATTATTTCATTTTATGCTTATGTTCATTAAATGTTTAGTGTTTTAGTGTTGGTGTAAATTTTCATACTTTTATACTACTATGCCAAATCTTCATGCGACTAGATCGCTGTGGTGACCCCTAACGCAGGGAAAAGCCGAATGAAGAAAAAAAAAAAATACTATTATGCAAAAACTCAGGACAGTGTTACACTTTTACTATTTTATGCTTATGTTTATTATATGTTTCAGTGTTTTAGTGTTTAAATGGTTACTGTTGCACCAAGGGACTGAGAGAAACGCAATTTCAATCCTGTGCATGTCCTGTACATTTTGCAGTTCTGACAATAAAGTTGACTTTGACTTTTGACTTAAATACATTCAGTTATTTTAGCACTTTTACCTTTCGGCTAGCTTGCCCTTTTTTTTTTAGCTTTAAAAACTGTAAGTTTCAGCTCCTTCAGAAAATTTCTTCAAAATCATTCAACACCTTGGATTTACGGTATACATTTCTACACACACACAAAAATGCATCTTCTCGATATCTTTATAAACAGTTGCTTATATTGGAACATTCTTAAAGTGAGTCTTGAATAGAAGCTATGGAAAGTGAATTTATGACGAATCAAAAGCAAAAACTTAATTATTAACGTCTGCTTTTGCTTTTTACCTATTGCCAATCACCAGCCTCCAGTTATCCGTGCCATGTGCGCAGCGTGCGCAGACATGCACAACAAGTCGTCGGTCTTGTTCTCCATGTGGAGAACGCCGCAGAGGGACCATGTAACTTCCCAAGGAGCTCGTCCACTAGCACACATCAGAGACATTCCACCTCATCTGACACTCGTCCATGGAATTCTGCACATTTTCCACACTGTTCTCACAGGCGCTCCGAAGTGCCTGTCAAAAAGACTGGCATGCCCAAATCTTAGGCACCTGCAACCAAAAGAAACACGTTCATGTATTCAAATAAACTAGGTTTTTGTATTTATTTTAACATTGTTGCGCTTGAATACACAAAGCGTCAGCTGCTCACGCATTTTTATTTTAATTTGTTTGTGCATCTGTGTGAAAATGTATTCTGCTTGCTCTGCTGATAGGTGATAATTTGTCATAGATTTGTGCAGAGTGCCTTTCTCCTCCAAGCTGCTCTGACCAGTGTATGCAACCTATAGTTGACACCTACGTGTTGCACTGGGAGCACACTAAATGCTTCAGATGACTTGAGGGTTTACTTGGCAACCGATGGCTGTTTTAAGACCGTGGATACACTTTCATTTTGGACGGAGCACAAAGTTTTCAACATGGAGAGGAACAAAAAAAAAAAAGAAAAAAGGATTGCATGGATCATGTGCTCATTGTTCTGTGTGTCTGCTTAGCTGGATGACTTCATCCAAATCTATTCGTGTAAGAAGATGACGTCTCGTTTACAGCGAGGAAAGGAAAACGTGGGGACACAATTAGGGTTTGCAGGAAAACACGTTTGCAACAATTTGCTTTTTTTATACTAAAGGTGAAGAGGCTGTAACATTTTAGTCCATGTCTGTTATTGTGTGCATGACTGCAGTGTTAGCAAAATATCTCATGAACCACTGGATGGATTTGCATGTCTCTTTAAGAAAGTGATCATTTGATACACGTGAACAGCTGATCCACTCAAGTCAACTTTAACGCTAATAAAAAAATGCTACAACTCGGCCAGTTTGACTCACAATGCGCTAAAGATTGAGGTGGTAGTAGCTGAGCTTAATCCTCAACTGAGCACAACACATTGCACAGTACTTTATCTTTACATTTTGCTATTAACTTTAGATCAGCCATGACTATTTGTTAGCAAAATATCTTAAGATCCTCTGGAAAGACTTTGACTAACCTCTCATAAATAAATCATCATGCAACACAAATGACAGCTGCAGCCTATTCACACATTTTTTTTAAATTCAGTTCAGTTTTTTATACAGCGCCAAGTCACAACAGAAGTTGTTTCAGAGCACTGAACATAAATATTCCTATATAACATTAATAATTTAACACTACTGTGATGGACTTGCGACCTGTCCAGGGTGTACTCCGCCCCTTGCACAGTAATTGCCGGACATGGGCACCAGCGAACCCCGTGACCTAAAATGGAAGAAGCGGGTAAAAGATAATGGATGGATGGAATTTAACATTAATCATCTGAGGAGCAGATTGTTTTGAATTTAACTCCATCACAAAACTCTCATCTTGAGCAAGCATGAAGGCGACAGTGGGAAGGAAAAACTCCCTCATAAGGAAGAAACCTTTAGCAGAACCAGGCTCAGAACAAGCGACATCTGCTTTGACCGGTTGGGTTTAAGAGGAACAGATACACAATGGCAGGTCAAGAATCACGTTAAGATAGAAATAATATAAAATGAAAACTGTTCAGTTTTAACAATTCATTTAAGGAAATGAGGTCAGTTTGTCCTCCCGTAGTCTAACCCTATAAGCCAACCCTAACTGGGATTCATCATAAAGGAAAGTCTTAAAACTGGACAATGTGTCAGCCTCACAGACAGAAACTGGAAGTTGGTTCCACAAGAGAGGAGCCTGATAACTGAAAGATCTTCCTCCTATTCTGCTTTTGAAAACTCTAGAAATCACAAGTAAACCTGCAATCTGAGAGCAAAGTGGAAAATATGGACCAATAAGATCTGTAACATAAGATGGAGCTAGGTTGTTGAGAGCTTTGTAGGTTAGAAATATTCTGAATTATATTCTGGATTTGACATGAAGCCAGTGGAGAGAAACTAAAACTGATCTCTCCCACTAACTCCAGTTAAGACTCTGGCAGCAGCATTTTGGATCAACTGAAGACTTTTTAAAGAATTATTTGGACACCCAGATAACAAACCATTGCAATAGTCCACTCTAGATGTGATAAATTCATGAACCAATTTTTCTGCATCATTTTTAGACAAAAGATTTCTAATTGTAGCAATATTACAAAAGGAGAAGAAAGCAGATCTAGTAACGTTTTTAATGTGGGGGATAAAAGACATGTCCTGATCAAAAATAACACCAAGATTTTTAACATTAAAACTGGAGGCAGATTAATGCCATCTAAGGAGGACGAAAGAATGAAAAACGCATTCCTAAAATGATCAGGTCCAAAAACTAAAACCTCAGTCTTGTCTGTGTTCAAAAGGATAAAATGTATGGCCATACATGTATTTATGTCTTTAAGACATGCTTGTAGTTTAAGTAACTGACAAGATTAATTGGGTTTCATGGACATATGTAAATGTGTATCATCAGCATAACAATTAAAATTGACCCCATGCTGTTTAATAACTTTACCTAATGGAAGCTAGGTAAAGAGTATTATAGTGGTCCAAGCACTGAACCCTGAGGAACTCCATGACTATTGGTGTATGATAAAGATTCATTATTTACTTTTACAAATTGGAATCTATCAGATAAATATGATTTAAACCAATTTAAAGCCATTCCTGTAATCCCAATATCATATTTATTTCTCTGTAATAGAATATTGTGATCAATTGTATCAAATGCAGCACTGAGCTCTAACAGCACAAGTCCATTGTCAAAATGTTACAGATATTTAGATCAGATTTGCTGTAGTAATAGCTGAGAGAGTCATATTTAACACATTTGCCTAAACATTGATGCTCAAAACTTTCCCTTCATCTTTCAAAATCAACAACTGGGAAGAATTTAGCCACACTCCCAGAAATGAACGAGTGAATTTACAACTTATTACATTTGGTATCAACTCAAATCAGGATGACCTGCAGAGTTTAATTCAATAGTTTTACTAAAACGGCCACAACTCATTTTTCCATACGAGATGATTTTATTCTGAAACTCACATGCATCCATTCATTCAAGACCTTTATTTTAGATTTATTGATGGTGGTTAAGGGACAACGTGGGGCGCGGATGAAGGGAGGAGGGGTTGACACATGCGAGGTGCAGGACAGGACACCCTCGTGCTTCTCTCCACATTTTGCTGCAGCTGTCGCGGGGCGCGCGCTGGAAGCAGGCGGAGAGGTGCGCGCTTTCTGGAGGGACTATGCCCAAACTGGCACGGGCTTCCCCCGCTTTCTTTCTTTTTCTTTCTCTCTTTTTATCCCCGCTGAACAGCCGTCAGTGATCCTCCTCGACTAGAAGACATGGTGTTACAGGAGTGGTTTCCAGCAGAAGAGTGAAGGCGCCGCTCATCTACCATGAGCTGCTTGGATGTTATGTACCCAGCTTATGGACGTTACGCACCCACTGCTCCTGCGTTCATCAACAGCTTACAGGTGCAGTGACTCGAAATGTTGAATATTCTGTATTTCTAATAGAAAATGGAGTTATTGAAAGAAAATAAACACAAATATTCACGCTGTTTTAGTCTCAGCCGGTTGTGCGTAAAACGCAGAGAACTGTTTTAAAAGTCATGCGTTTAACATGATAACGGTTTTCTTTTCATTTCATTTAACATGTTGAGCAGTTTATGTATTGTTGCATGCTTTTATGTTCATGCAACTCATTCTCACTCATACTTGATGCATCGGGTCGTCCCTTCTCATCATTATTTGGTGTGCAGGGTATGTTAAGTTGTGATCTTCTCTTCCGGTTTGGATAGTGAAGCACTTTCATATTTACTTATTTTTTTATGAACAGGAATGATTTTTCTGGCAAAATTTAAACCTTAAGCCTAACCTGATAACAAACCCTAAACTTAACCATTCACCTTTTATTTGACCCCCGAACCCCAAACAAACCAATGAGAGCACCTTGCACACCAAAAATCACGAGAAGGGGCGACCCGACGCATCAAGTATGTGACGCGGGACCCTTATCATCAATATATGACGAGTAGGGAGTGAGAACATGTTGGTTCATGAGCACGTACACAGATTTAGCCAAAAATGTTCAGTTAAATAAGTCTCTACTCCACCCCCATGCACCCGACAGGCTCCTTCAGGTCTGAGCAGTGCTGCGCCCCTCAGCCGGGACTTTATGGACCCTCCCAGCGTTCCTGAAGGGATGTCTGGGGGCCCAGGCACCGGAGGGTCGACTTCCTCCTCATCCGCATCCAGCTCTTCCTCCTCCTCCTCAGCAGCATCTTCAAGGCCAGCTGAGGGCCCCAAGGAGAAGCAGGAGGCCCCCGAGGCGGAGTATCTGACCTCTCGCTGCGTCCTCTTCACCTACTACCATGGAGACATCAGCAGCGTGGTGGACGAGCACTTCTCCAGGGCGCTCAGCTCCTACATGGATGGAGAGGGCAAACGGAGGGCAGCAGACCAGCAGGGAGCAGGTAACTGACATGTTCTGTAGAAAAACATCCTTCACAAACTAAATGATTCAGTTTGGGGGGTTCTTGCACGTTTTTTTAGACCGCATGAGCTCAGAGCACAGGGTCAGGCAGATGATGTGATCAAGTGACAGGACTCAAAGGGTGCTTCTTTATGGAGGTCATGCAGGTCAACAGCTCATTGGGCTAAAATAGATTAAAAGAAGGGCTTTTTTGATTGAAAACGCAACAATCAGAAACATTAAAATCACATTTTTAATGCAGAAGCTGTGCTAAATTAATTATTCGATTAATTATTTATTTGTAAAATGTGTGCCTTTGGATATAAGGGGCGGCCGTGGCGTAGTGGTAATGGCAGTCGTCCCCCGATCGGAAGGTTGGCGGTTCGAATCCCGGTTTCCCACACCATGTGTCGTTGTGTCCTTGGGCAAGACACTTAACCCCGAGTTGCTCCCGGTAGGACTGGAAAGCACCTTGCATGGTAGTCTGCCGCTACCGGTGTATGAATGTGTGTAGCACTTTGAGATTTTCACTAATGAAAAGTGCGTTATAAATTGAATTCATTATTTTTATTATTATTATTATTATAAGAATAAAAAGAGTCTTCTGATCAGGATGAAGACGTCCTAGATATCCATGTAGGGCCTTGTAGCGTCCCTCACCCGCTCGCTCTGCTGTCATAGTCTCTTTTCTTGTCCAGCTGAACGTCTTCATTTCGGCACCATGCTCTCGCTCCCTGCCTCACAACAGGTGCTATGTTTATACCAGGTCGTAAGTGCACAGCCTCGCCGGCGTATCCCCTTCAAACATCTCCGCCGCTGCCATTCTGACTCTTGCGCCAATCTCGCCCACAAAGGTTGCACATGCAGTCTGTGGTTTGGTTGGATGCATACATGTTGATTGTGGTGGGAGCAGGGGGGTGAATGCTACCTGGTGTCTTTTTATTTTTTAGAGGAATATCTATTTAAAATACTGAAAACAAAGTTGGTGCTGACATTCTGACAAGGTCAAGGAGAGAGACGAGGGAAGGGAAAACAACAGGTGGAGGTGGAGACGTAAAAGGTTTCGGCTGGTGCTGGTTTAGGACCAGAACTGCTGGTCTGTGTGCGTTTTTAGACTTTCAGTAGCACCGGGCCCACATGAAATGGAGAAGTGTCACCAGAGCGAGTGATTTAACGCTCGGTGAGCCTTGGGCTGCCTCCAGGTTGCAGCGTCTGCCTTTCATAGAACTTTAGGATACAGGGGCATCTCTCGTCCCACTTTGTGTCTCCCCTGTACTCTCTCTCTCCGTCTGTCTGCAAAGCGTGCTCGTGTTTATTTCTGTGTCTTGTTGGGACTAGGGCTGTGTGACAGTATGATCCAATGGGGAAGAAATCTGGGCCAGAGGGTGTAGCAGTCATGTGAGCGACATCTAATTCATGCTGCTCCTCTCGCACAGCTTCAGCCTCGTTGGAGATTAAAAACCAAGCAGTCACTGAGGACTGCAGATTGTACCAACTGAGACTGTTTCATGTGGAGAAACGATGAAGTTATAGTGTGCAAACGTTACAAACATTACGTGCAAACTCATGCGATATTGGGAGATCACATGCTGCGCGATAAAGATGACTCAGCTGTCACCACGTAAGATTTTAGCTTCATATTTGTAAAACTGCAGCATTTGTAGACAACATCTTAAATTGACAACACAAAAGGTTATTAAGAAGTTAATCAGACAGTCAGTTGTAGAGGGATGTTCTTATTGTATCTTAAAAGTATCAACAACTTTCAAATACAGTAGATATTTTGCTAAAAAACAGACAAAGTTGACTGCAAATCATTTTTGTGATTTTGGACAAAGATCTTGTGTCTGTGAGGTCTCAAAGTGTGTGTTTGGTACCTGCTTCGAATGTTATCCATTAAATGGCTGTTATTAGTTGTTATCATCCCTATAGGTTGCGTTCAGACTGTGCCTCCTATACCGGTAGGTTTAAAGTTACGTTCTTTAGCTGATAATAGGGTCTGGGGGTTAGGTTAAGCATCAAGGTTTTGGGTCAGGTGTAGGGTTAAGGCCCCGGCATAGCTCTGCCTTGGGCCGAACGCCGCTCGACGCCGTGCGAACGCCGCGGCACAAGCCTTTGAACGCGGGCGTGAACGCGCCAAGCTCAAATTTTACGACCGCGTACACGAGGCGCGTTGTCTCACAATAAACTGCCTGGCGCCGGACTGTTTTGTATGAGACACAAATGTATTAAATTCCCCTTCTT
Organism: Garcialebias charrua; assembly: GCA_038048925.1. Taxonomy (NCBI): domain Eukaryota; kingdom Metazoa; phylum Chordata; class Actinopteri; order Cyprinodontiformes; family Rivulidae; genus Garcialebias; species Garcialebias charrua. The sequence goes on from JBBPBX010108114.1 coordinate 8,887, forward strand.
CATCCCTGATCTGGACTTTTCTTTTGTTTTTTTTGCCAAAAGTCAAGTGATCGCTTCCTCCTCCGCTGACTCCATGACTGAAATGATGAGGAAATGAATGAATTTGTCACGAGCGAATTAAACTCATGTCCAACGTGGCTGCGCGAGGTTCTAAATATTTCCTGGTGTTCTGGTGTGCTGGACCAGCGCTCCCTGTTTTTATTTTATTTTTTAGAACTTTTTATTAACATATAAACACAGATCACCGCTGCGTAGCCCGTGCCTTTTTTTCCCGACCCGACCTGTCAATCAATTCAGTAGGCGTGTCAGCAAATGACCAATCAGCGACCTCAATTTGTCCTGTAGGTAAACGCTCCGCCCTTCTTCTGCTCAAATGACGTCAAGTATTTGGAGCGGCGTTTGGCGCAATGCAGAGCTATGCCGGGGCCTTTAGGTTTAGGGAAAGGGTTACATACAGCTTACAAAACAAACAAAAAAATCGTTCAGCTGCATATTATCAGCAATAACAACGTACCTTTAAACCTACTAGCAGGTACAGGAGGGACAGTCTGAATGTAACCTATGGGGATGATAACAACTAATAATGACCATTTAATGGGCTGATAACCTTTGAAGCTTCTGTTTGGGGTTACATATTCTCATATAACACCTATAGTCCCTCTTGTGTTTGCTGAGGTTGATTAGCTCTGGTGGCCATCTTGAATGAGTTAGACTCCAAAATGTAATCTGCTGTAGATGAATTGGTTCATTGGTTCATGAGACACACACAGATATTCAGACAGACAACAACCGTCTCCCCTGTCTTCTGTCTTTTGTCAGCAGGTGGTGATGAAATGGTTCACTGCTAAGTGATGTGTCATGACTCGATCTGAACTTGATCAGTGCTTCCGCTCTTGTTTTGCCTCCTTAGACGCTCCTTCACCGAGCAGCAGACGATGCTTCCCTCCATCCTTCTGGGACAGTAGCTACTCTTCACCACAGAGCCGCCCCCACTGCGAAACAAGCATGCCCTCCTATTCCATGGACCCGTACTCAGCGGGGCTGCACCCAGGCCTGCCGCACCCACACGCCCATCCTCACCCACACGCTCATCCTCACCCCCACGCTCACCCAGCGGAAAGCTGGGGGTATCCTCAGGCTCAGGCCTACGGCCACCCGCGACCTTTACGTGAACTGTACACGACGTCCGCTCTGGAGCCGCACTACGGGGGCCTGCTCATGCCCACGGTGAGACCGCCTCATCTAGCCACCCTGCCAAGCCATTATGAAGTTAGCAAGCTGGAGCCCCCCACCTCCTGGCCAGGCCTGCTCCCCCCTGGAGACGTCAGCCAGACGCTGGCTCTCAACATGGATGCAGGTATGTTCACCAACGTCAGGCTTTTAGATAGATAGATTGATGGATTGATGGATGGATAGATGGATGGATAGAAGGATGAATGGATGGATGGACAGATGGATGGATAGATGGATGGATAGATGGATGGATGGATAGATGGATGGATTGATGGATAGATGGATAGATGGATAGATGGATGGATGGATAGATGGATGAATGGATGGATGGACAGATGGATGGATAGATGGATGGATGGATAGATGGATGGATTGATGGATTGATGGATAGATGGATGGATAGAAGGATGAATGGATGGATGGACAGATGGATGGATAGATGGATGGATGGATAGATGGATAGATTGATGGATTGATGGATAGATGGATGGATAGAAGGATGAATGGATGGATGGACAGATGGATGGATAGATGGATGGATGGATAGATGGATGGATGAATGGATAGATGAATGATGGATGGACAGATGGATGGATAGATGGATGGATAGATGGATGGATGGATAGATGGATGGATTGATGGATAGATGGATAGATGGATAGATGGATGGATGGATGATAGAAGGATGAATGGATGGATGGACAGATGGATGGATAGATGGATGGATAGATGGATGGATAGATGGATGGATAGAAGGATGAATGGATGGATGGACAGATGGATGGATAGATGGATGGATAGATGTATGGATTGATGGACAGATGGATGGATAGATGGATGGATAGATGGATGGATAGATGGATGGATGGATAGATGGATGGATTGATGGATAGATGGATAGATGGATGGATGGATGATAGAAGGATGAATGGATGGATGGACAGATGGGTGGATAGATGGATGGATAGATGTATGGATTGATGGATGGATGGATAGATGGATAGATAGATGGATGGATGATGGATGGATGGATGGATGGATGGAAAGATAGATGGTAGATAGATGGATAGATAGATAGATAGAT
>JBBPBX010108116.1:0-11202 GCA_038048925.1 Garcialebias charrua
ATATATACATATATATATATATAATTATTTTTTAATTAATTTTTTTTTTTTAATTTTTATGGAGATGCGTGTCGTAACCACGAAACGTCATAACTCGGGACCGTCGTAAGTCGAGGACTACCTGTATATAAAATTTTGGTTTGAAGGCGACAGTCAAGAGCCCCGCCCCTGGGGGTGGGGGTGTGTGTGTGAATACTATTGCATCTGACTCAGAGTTCATCAGTTTGACTCAGATGATTGTTCAGCAGCACGGACAATTTATTGTTTTATTTCCTGTGAAAATGAGCGTTTCTTCCATATAGTATTTACATTTAGACGTGATGAATAATTTAACCTTTCTGGTTCAGACCCTCGGGTGTGTGTGTGTGGGGGGGGGAGGGGTGTATATTTAGTATCTGATGGATATTAATGTGAATAGTTGAGACCATGTTAGAATCCAGCACGAACACTGACTATCCAATCTCCTTTAAATTGATTACAGCGTGCTCCACTCAAATATTCTCACTTTTTATTGTATTTTTTTCTCTCTTGACACAGAGGAAACCTCGACATGTTGGTTTGTGATGAATCGTTCCCTGGGAGTAACGAATGGAATGGGGGGGGGGGGGTGTTGGTTGTGTAAACAGCCACCAGCACATTTCAGCATCTGTTAACAAAACATTCATCTTGATTCGTGTTAGCAGAGACGTTCTAATGTCTGCTTCCTGCTGGGTTCTGCTTCTTACCACAGTTTGTGACCTGCTACTTTTTTTTTTACTTCTAGTTCTCCTTGTTGTCCTTCCAAGTTTGTTTAGCTAATTTGTATAAGTTTGTTTAAATGTCAATAGGATGAAATTATGCACTTGCAAACCCAATAATTAATTATAAAAATGCTTAGGACTGAATTCAAAGGACAATAAGTCAAATAACATTTGTCTACCATCAACCTTTATGGAGGCCAATCCATCAGCTCTGAAGTGCCCTTCTTACCATCCACCCCCATCGAACATCATGGTGTAGAAGAACCTTGTACCGTTTTTTCTGCCTGATAACTCGCACCTTTCTATAAGTCGCTTTGTCCAATTGTTGACAATAAATTGGAAAAATCCATAAACATGTCACACCGTCAGTTAAGTCGCAGCTATTATGTGTCACCGCTATGCGACGCGTCAGCGCGTCATTTGCCCTGCTGAAAATGGTGGCCACCGGAGCGAGCGCGCACGGAAGGACTTTACAAGATTAACACGGTAAAAACAATTCTTTGTCTGCTGAAAATTATAGCAAAGATGTGTCTTAGCTTAAAGACCGTGTAAAGTGAAATTAAATGTGTGTTTTGAGTTTGTCACACGGCATAAATACTGTATGTGTTATTAATCACCCATATAAATCTGACTGATTAAAAACATTGTTTTCCTTATAAAATTAAGTCTCAAAAATAATGAAAAAACATAATTGTGCCCTGGTCTGAAACGCTGGGGGCGTGTCAGCGCGTGGGCGTGGTTTCAGCGCAGTACTGCCCCCGTGTCCTGCCCCCTGAAGATGTTCGCGAAGGCTGGCAGCCTAATAGGAGTTCTCCAGCCCTACTCATTTGAACCTCCAGATAAAAATATAGGAAACCAAAGAGGTCAGTGAAAAGCAATTGTCAGCAAAATATTCGTCAAACTTTTTATTTTCTTAGAATGTGAGCACACAATGTGAAATCACACAGATACATAACAGCAGCTGTGCGCGGGGGACGTGAGGTCCACTCTGTGTGTCAGTGGCTGCGCGCGGGGACGGTGTGTCCACTCTGTGTGTCAGTGGCTGCTGCGCGGGGGACGTGAGGTCCACTCTGTGTGTCAGTGGCTGCGCGCGGGGGACGTGAGGTCCACTCTGTGTGTCAGTGGCTGCGCGCGGTTGGGACGGTGTGTCCACTCTGTGTGTCAGTGGCTGTGCGCGGGGGACGTGAGGTCCACTCTGTGTGTCAGTGGCTGCGCGGGGGACGGTGTGTCCACTCTGTGTGTCAGTGGCTGTGCGCGGGGGACGTGAGGTCCACTCTGTGTGTCAGTGGCTGCGCGCGGGGGACGTGAGGTCCACTCTGTGTGTCAGTGGCTGTGCGCGGGGGACGTGAGGTCCACTCTGTGTGTCAGTGGCTGCGCGCGGGGGACGTGAGGTCCACTCTGTGTGTCAGTGGCTGTGCTCTGGGGACGGTGTGTCCACTCTGTTTGTCAGTGGCTGTGTGCGGGGGACGGTGTGTCCACTCTGTGTGTCAGTGGCTGCGCGCGGGGGATGTGAGGTCCACTCTGTGTGTCCGCGGCTGACAGCAGCAGAGATCAAGTAAATAAAATAAATTAAATAAAGTCACCAAGCGGGTGCCCTGACCATTGCGACATCCAGGGAAGATGCAGGAACGAGGCATAATTGATTAGCTAGCTAACAATGAACAAAATATCTATGCTATTGCTATCTGATGCTATCTGCGATTCGCGAGTGAATGGCTCCACCGATGCGAAGAACGAATTTATACGGCTGGAGCTGCAGGGGGTGGGGCTTTAGACCGTGTGACGAAACGCGGTCACATTTAAACCACGCCTAAAAAATCCTGAAGCAGACATATCTTTAAACAAAGTTTGATCTATAACTCCAAAATTAATTGAGCTACAATTTTGAGACTTTTTACTCATTTACAAGATTACACTATAACATTTATAATGTTTATTGAAGAAAATATTGAAATTCACTTTACACGGTCTTTAACCGTTCCTTAATAAATTCACGTAATGGTCAAATCTGCTGGATTAAAATTGTTTCGCTTTTCATTCATTCATTCAACCTTTATTTAGTCAGGTAAATCTTTTGAACCTCATGGGCTCATTTACGAAAGCGACCTGCTAAAACTAAAGAACAATGAACAGCAGTGGTAGAATTTCCTTAAACAATAAACAATAAACAAACAAACAATAAACAATAGAAAACAAAAGAGAGAAAAAAACAAAAGAAAGTTTTTTTTTTTTTTTTAACAAAGTATCAAAAAACTAGCAAAACATTATAAGGTAGATGTATAAAATCAAAGACAGGAACAAATCTGCATTGGTTTTTGCCAGGATTCCAACAGATTCTGAAAACCATTTAGCTTTGATGTTTTCCAAACGGTCGCACACTCTGCGAAAATAAATGATAAATAAATCGAATTTTAGCTCAAACAACTCCAACAGCTAACAGTTTGTAAATGAACACCAACTAATTACTTTCGGTAAGTTTAAAGAAAATCCACGGTGTGGTTTATGAGCTATTTACTGTAGATAAATAGTAGCAGGAAAAAAACCTAAGCTAACCGCGACACATTTACATCTGTAAAACATCAAATTTTATCTCAAATAACAGCTAACAGTTTGTAAATGAATACCAAATAATTACTTTCTGTAAGTTTAAAGAAAATCTGTCTGGTAGTTCATGAGTTATTTAGACAAATACTAGCCGTTTATGGTAGCTAACCGCTAACAAACGACGATGCTAAAAGATCTAATTTTAGCTCTAAACATCTCATAAAGCTAGTCTGTATGTCCATACAGTGATTACTTTCTGTAAGTTTGATCAAAATCTGTCCTGTGGTTCTTGACTTATCTTGCTAACAAACTCAGCTAACAGTAGCTACATCTAGAGCAGGAGGCCGGGCAGTGACAGAGTAAGTCCGACCAGAGGAGGCTTTCTTCTGACACATGAGGTGGGAACGGTCGGTGCATCCTAGCGGCCGAAAGTGGTACTGCACCATTTTTTGCCAAAATAAAAAACGGTCATATCTGAGCCAAAAATTGGTCTAAAAATATGGGGGAAAATCCATAAACAGATCTCACCTCTCTATAAGTCGCAGGGCATGCAAATTAGGCAAAATGGTGCGACTTATAGTCTGGAAAATACGGTACTCCTTGGACAAAATGTCCCCATTGACACAATGGTAAGTACTGACTGTGTGTAGAAACCCAGTCCTGCGATCAGAGCTCTGACTGGACTAAAACTCTCAGGCCGAGCTTCATCAGGTTCCTTAAAGCCGAGTGCTTTTTACAACTTTCAGTATGAGTCAAGCAGGAAGCAGGAAAGGCTTTGCCTTGGTGACATGTTGAAAAGGAGCTTTCATGTTTTACCACAACGAGCTCAGTGAAAGTGGATTACTGCACCTAGCCACTTGGGACGGCTCGCTGACCCGCTGGTACCATCAAATCCTGTCGAACCAGCACGCAGGACTCTGCAGGAACCCTGATAAATCCACACGCTTACACTGTTTTTCAAGATTAAATCTCTGCATTGCTGAACAAAGACCAGCTGTGGGGGGGTCTTTAACGGGTTCTTGGTGGATTTATCCTGCAGTTCACCTGGGTGACATTTCGCACATTAGTTTCAAGCTTTTACAACCGTGACTGTGAGGCAAAGAATGACCCTACCAGGCAGTTATTTACATGTATCCTCGTTTATTAAAACTACTCGTGGCTCGCAGTAATGGATAAGGTGAGAGATACTGCCCTCACATCCTAAATGAACAAACACCCTCAACATCCAACACGGGATTGTCTACAGCACGAGCCACATCTCTGACATCAACACAAAGATATTCCAAGGTCAAGGAAGGAAGATTTCCTCCCCACTCTCAAGCTGCAACTGACAAACACACATCGTCGTTTTATCTTCTGTTGAACTGCTTGAAATGTCAGATACAGGTAGTCCCCAATTTTTTTCTCATTCATTCAACCTTTATTTAGTCAGGTAAATCTTATTGAGCCTCGAGGGCTCATTTACGAAAGCGAACTGCTACAAACTAAAGAATGATGAACAGCAATGATACAATTACATTAAACAATAAACAAAAGAAAAAGAAAAAAGTAGCAAAAACATTATAAGGTAGATGTACAAAATCAAAGACAGGAACATATCTGCATTGGTTTTTGCCAGGATTCCAACAGACTCTTAAAACCATTTAGAGAGGTCAGGGCCGAGAGCTTCAGATCTTTTTGTAAGATATTCCAGGAAGCAGGAGCAGAATAGGAGAAGGCCCTTTTTCCAAGTTCAGTCCTCACTGACGGAACACTGCAGGTAATCATGTCCTGAGAGCGCACACTGTAGCTGCACTCACGCAAAGACATGTAGGAGGAGATGTATGAGGGCAGCAGACCAAGAAGTGATTTGAAGATGAAAATGTACCAGTGGAAGAGTCTGCGTGAGGTTAATGATGTCCAGTTAACCAGTGAATACAGGGTGCAGTGGTGGTGTAGTGGACCTACCCAGGGTCAAACTAAGGTTTTTGAACTGTCCAGTGATGACCTTTACTGACCTCTCAGTAAAGCAAGACATTTACCACAAAATCATTCCATTAGATGTAATCTGAGTCACATAGTCACCAAAAGAGACTATTTCTATCTTTGATTTTATTCTAATGTAATCAAAAGAATAACTTTTGTCATTTTCATGATATATGTTATATGCTGTTATTCTTTTAATATGTAGTATTACTGTGTTGCTTGACCAAATGAAAGTGTCTACTCAAAATATCTATGACAAAGTTGAATGAGGTGTCAGATTGACTTGCTCAGGAGTTGTTTTTGTTGAGTTCAGCTGAAACTCTCGGTAGCGTCGAGATGTCTCCTCTCTTTCAGACACTTTTCCAAAACATTCCTCTTTGTTATCTAAGCAGACTTGCTGTCAACCTTGAGTTTTTCACTTCACGTTTTCACACTCCTCTTGGCCCACGGACCAATGAGGAAAGTGTGTTCTAATCTCAACATTTTTGAGTAAAAGCGTTTGTTTGCAAAAACGCCAGAGTTTGGAAGGAACGAGAAAGTTCCTGAGGAGTTTCTGGGAGCTTCAAAGACATGAAGACGTCCCAAAGAGCTGAATGAATGCCTGTCACCCGCCAAGGACAGTCATTCAGCTAAGGACTAAATAACAGGCTGTTATGAGTCCACTTCGAACGAGCGCAAGCTCAAAACTTTGTTTATTCCTTCCTGGAATAAGTTTATCTTGAAGTCAGAGGCCAGGAGCTGACATATTCTCTGATGACCAAGCGGAAACCAGGAGACGTTGAAACGTGAACTAGAACCAGTTTTGGACGTGCTGGGACTAAAGGACTCTGCGCATCTGAAGGCTGGTGTCATTTCTTTATCAGACTCGTCGTCGAAAGGTAAAGAGCTGTTTACAAAACGTACCTGGATTTTAGCAGAAGTCGGATGGAAGTGTCACTTTTGGTATCATGCTCAAGATAATTTCCTTTAAACCATCTCCCATCTTCCTCCTATCTTTTTCTCTCAATCTAAGCTGGAAACTATTTTAAGCTAAAGAGCCCACAGACTAAATATGTTTAACATCCAATATTGAAGTCTGTTGTGTTAAATTTAAGTGTGCTGACGTATTAAATTGAAAGAAAGTGAAATCATGTCAATCAAGTGTAATGGTGTTAATTTAGTTGATTTATTTTAAATAAATGGTAGTGTCGCCTGGCATACCAACTAAGTTAACGTCTTTGTCACTTAATGGCCTTGTTTATTTATCCATCATAAAGATCACAGAAATATTGGGTAAACTGAAAAAGAAAAGAATCCGTGAAATTACTATTCAATCTGAATAAGTAAATTAATTAAGGATAAAGAGGTCAGCTTAATACTGACCCCTGTTAAAATCCTTTAGTTACATCTGGGTGGCACTATATGTGTTTAAAGACACAATATATGGTCTCCCTCATGTTTCCTTCATCTGGTGGCCGTACGAGTTTTTCTGAAAGTTTATTGATAAATTTGTGATCTCTCGTGAACTTGAAACGTTATGTTGGCATGATTGTTCCAATTTTTGGACTCTGAAGGTGATAATTTTTGGCTGGAGTGTTCAAGACAGGCAGATTCTGCATGTTTTTATCATTTGAAGCTGAGAGATTGTTATTGTTCAACTCCTTAACACGCTGTTGGAAGCTTTAGGTGAAGTTTTGTCAGCCCGTGGTCTGTGGGGGGGTTCTGGTTCCGTTCGGTCCAGTTCACACAGACTCCTGTACGAAGCTTTGTTTGACCGCCGTGTCAAAAGCCTGAAAGCTATAATTAACATCTAAAAGATCGCTGTGCTGGTATTTTACATATTAGAGCAGGTCGAAAAAGCATATTACTGTTAGAACGTTGTCGGCTGGGTTCTGTCAGACCCGTTTCCTGCTCCATTAAAAAGTGGACCGGAACCGACCTTAAGTGGCTCCGAGCGAGTCCGTGTTTGTTCTGCAGCTGCAGTGCTGGGTTACTAAACGTAGCTAAGTCGTGCCTGTTTTAATTGTGATTGCCACGTTTCAGAATTTTGGGAAGTTAATTTAAAGCGTTTGAGTTGTTTAAGAGTCTAGAGTTGCGTGCTAAGCTAACGTTACAGAGACGTGTCGTACACGTTTGTTTATGAGCTGTGATTGGATAAACGAGAGCTGTGAGCTGTCAATCACTCGTGGCGAGCGCTGATTCGCTGTAGTGGGAACGCACGCCGTTGCGACCAACCCACTTTGTCGTCATTTCCGGCACTGCCGTGGTCGAAGGTAAGAAAACTTCATTCACCATGAACGCTTGGGAATGAACTACAAACGCTGTGATTGATTGGTTGACGTCACGTATCTGTTTAGCGAGCTCCGCCTCGCTCAACGGAAGCTGGTGACGCGCTGCGTCGTCCCGCCTGTTTGTGTCGTCATTTCCAGGTGCACTTCGGGCAACAAGCAGTTCACACTCAAACGGAGATTTCACTGAGAGTTTAAAAACTCATTTAAAGCCATCTAAACTGTCTAACAACATAGATTTGTCTCTGACAAGAACGCGGTTCGAGCGTTTATCACTGATACACTAGAAACTAACTCTGAAAAGGTTGTTTTTAGTTTAAATACTGAATAAACAAAATCAGTCTCCTCGTGATATCATTAAGTCTCGAAGCTGCCCCCTGTTGGTTAAAAGACGTTGACAGATGAGTTTTCTCAAAAACATCATAAAAAAGTCAGCATTTTTATGGTGAGTTACCAGCTTTTAAATTTGTTCTGTACACAAACAATAACTCCTGTTTATTTTAAATAAATTATTTAGAATAACAGAGGTACAGACAAACATTTTTGCTTATTTTAAATACGAAAGAATTTAAAATAACAAACAAAAGTACAGTTTTCACTCCAGATAACTGAAAAAAAAAATCCTTTCTCTTCCTTCTCTCTGACACATCATCTTCCAGTTATCCTGTGTACATTTAAACTTTCCTGTTTATTTCAAATAGTGAAAAGTTTAGAGTAACGAATACAGAGCATCTTTTATTTTGATTTTCACTGAAATTCCAGATAAAAGATGGCAGGCGCAGAGGGTGAGACCCCTAACACCACTGATACGGGGCAGCCTGTGCCAACTGAAGGCCACGACCCGACCAAAGCAGATTGGATCGAACATGCCTTATTTTCACTCACAGGGTCCATCACAAACTATCATGAAGAGACACAGTTGATGGAGGAAGCAGATGTGGACAGAGCATTAAAAACTGTAACAGCTGGAACCACAACGGCTGAAAAGAAAGCAGACAGAGATAAACGTTTGGCTAAATTGAGCCTTCTGTTAAAGGCCAAGCTAGACTTTGAAACTGCTGTACGCCGGGCTGTCTCTACATCATGTTTAACAGCACAAATGGAGGTTGCCACTTTACAGCAGGAGGTAAAGAGTTTAACACAGTCGAGTATGGGCAGCGCTGAACAGGCGCGTAGTCTCTACGAAGAATGCACAGTGTTAAAAAGGGATTTTGACCAATCACAAGGTGAGTTGGAAAAATGTGTGGTGGAGAAGGATAAGTATTACCATCAGTACAAGTCGATTCAGGCGGATTGTGGGGAGGCACGGGACGCGCTGGACAAATGCACGGACACCCTGGAATCATTATCACTACGGTACACAAGGCTGCAAGATGATTATAGAAAATCACAAGAACAGCACATGATGTTACAACGTGAAAATGATGGGTTAAGAGTCCAACTGAACAGTTGTAGAATAGAGCGTGCATCAGCAATGAACAAACTCTTTGAAGAAGAGAGAAAATGTTTGGATCTCATGAGTAAACACCTTGAGAATCCACCGCCTCCGCCGCCCCCTCCCATACCTGATGACCCACTCCCTCCTCCACCGCCCCCGCCCATGCCCGATGCACTACTCCCTCCGCCACCACCCCCACCTCCACCTCAACAGACATTTGCTGGGACAACCCAATGGCAGGTACCTACGTACCCCATGTCTACAGGTGTACCTGGTGCGCAGACGGGTGGGTATATCACTATTAATGGCTCTCAATTCGCTGTCCCAATAGAACGACTCCATAAAATTTCCCAGTTCGTTCAACGTTTTGAGCCAGGGCAATATGGTTCGACTGAAACCGATACCTATCTGAAAGACATTGAGTTTAAACTGGCATGCTATCCGAACGCTACGGTTGACGATAAAATCAGTTTGATCAAACTCACCACAAACAGGAAAGTGCAGCACTTCATTGCGCGTCAACCAGTCGCCATTTTGAAGGATTACAAACTTTTCTGCGAAACTCTACTGCAGGAATATGCTCCTCGCATGGGAGACGTTGGCTACCAAGCCGCATTGAAAATCACTCAGGGGCAGAATGAACATCCAATCCCATATTATGACAGACTTTTCGAAGCCTTTTTTGGTGATCGGAATGAGCCAGGGATGGAGGATGAACGTGATTTTAAGTTTCTTTTTATGAACAATCTATATTCAGAGATTGGTTCAACGGCCAACCTCATGGCCGACTACAGAGAAAAAACCATGCGTGAATTAAAGGAGTGCGCTATACGTGTTTTTGAAACATACAAGCGACACAAGAAACCAGTAGAAGTGTATCCAGGTGAAAAGGTCAAATACCAAACGCTAGACCTTGAAGGAGCAAGAGCGCCAGCTCACTCTTTTAAGGAAGGCGAGAATAAACAAAATTTCCAACCTGACAGACCGCAAAATGAAGGTGTCCGCTGGAACAAAGACCAAAAGGGGTCCAGAGACCCTAAGTGGTACAGGCCGCATCAAGAGGAAGAACCCCATCATCAAAAAAGGGGGGCGTTCCAAAAGAAAAAGAAATATGGGTCCCAAGGAGACTCATATGAAAGAGGGTGGTCCCAGAGGGGACCCCCGAGCAATGCGCCAGCTCCTGCACCTCAAACTGAACAGTCTGGGGCGAGGAAAAACCCACAGAAGTTCCAGAAAAAAGGCCCTAAACCTCTGTCCTCAGAAGAGATGGAGAACATACGTCGGTTGTTAGAAAGTTTGAAAAAAACAAACAAGGAAAACAAACCTGGAGTAATGTGTAGCACTATCATTGATAGTGACTCAGAACACACAAATAACAGCAATGCCACAATTGCTGACAGTCACCAAGATACTGATGGTCAGGATGCTGACAATCAGGGTACAGACAGTCAACAAGACGTTGATTGTAACCATGACATCATTGTTACAGAGTCCGAGAGCCCCTCATCAGAAAAAGGGGGGGAAAGCTCACTCACCAAAGACAATGACTCGTCACAGACCGATCACTCAGACCCATGTGTGACTGCACTACCAGTACAGGTGAATGAAAATCACACAGACAATGGTAGACGTAACAAACGTCGGAAAAAACCTGATAGGTTCCTGTGTAACATTATCAGGAAGGGGCCCGCTAAGAAGGCTTACCTGTCAATCACTTTAGAAGGGGTCCTCACAGAAGAGGCCCTCCTGGATGGTGGGGCTGACATAACCATTATGTCTCCCACACTGTTGAAGGAGCTACGGATAGCCGCTAGCGGTGTTGACAGGGAAATACCCCTCAAAGAATGTGCTGTAGTATTGCAGGGACTCTCAGAGACGAGAACAACCCTAACAGCTATAGCCATGGTTCATATGCAGATTGGTGAAATGACGCTATACCACCCGGTACACGTGTCCGCCGTTGACTCATTCCCATTTTTGGTCGGCCAAGACTTTATAAACCGCTTCGACGCGATTATAGATTATGGCGATCAGACAATGTGGACCAGAGTGAGCCAACCACTGCCAATCGATATGCCTACACAAGGTGACACTGACTGTCTAACAGCAGGTACCGCGGAAGGCACAAAGGGATCCTCCAACGAGAGCACAATCCCGGTAAGTGAACCTTCAGCAACAGGTGAGGCAGAAAAGGCCCAACAAGAGAGCCTCCTCTGCGAGCTGAAACAGTCAGCACTCACTGAACACT
>JBBPBX010108117.1:0-11202 GCA_038048925.1 Garcialebias charrua
TTGTTTCCTTGTGTGGTTTTTTTCTCCTTCATTTCCTGCCTCTGTCGTTGTTTTATTGTCTTTTCCTGAGCTTCCTTTTAGTATTTATGACTCAACAAACCCTTTTCTCTAATGCCCCTTTTCCACTACCGGCCCAGAGCGGCCCAGTCTGGTCCGGTCTGGTCCAGTTAGGATCGGCTCACATGCACGGTTTTGTTTCCATTCACTTACTGCAGCCCTTCTGTGGGCGGGGTGTAGAATCTCACTCGTCCTACCACGTGGTGGCGGTAGTGTTACCTCAAGCTATTTACTAGCCACCACTAAACGTTAGAAGAAGAACACCCTGCAGAACCTTGTCTCACCACCTGTTGGCGGTAATGTCCCTTGAGCTATTTAATGCTCTGATCTTACTTTATAGACTTTTCAGCTTGTTTTAAACCCCTGTGTTTTCCATTTTGTTTCTTTATAATAAAGATTATTCTCATATATGCACAAGGTTCCTGTTAACATTGCTTAACACATTGATCACACTGCCCTGTAATCAGTTAAACTATTTTTACAGTAAGGTAATATTAAATGTTTGTATTTCATTAAATTTAAACGGTAATATTTTGTCAGGGCTAATTCAAAGTCAAATGCAAATGGATAATTTGGTTTAAACTGTCCCATAAACATTAAAAGCATGTTTCTTTAAACGTAAAAACAAAGTATTAATAATTAAATGTTTGTTGATCAGGAAACTCGTTTGGGCATCCAAGAACAGCTTCATCGGGGTTGACGGCGACGTCTGTGCATCCTTGGAAAAGCTGCTGCACCCACAACCCGACATCAGGATGGATGGATGGATGGATGGATGGATGGGTTCATATTGACATCTGTGCATCCTGGCAAAAGCTGCTGCACTACTCATGACACGACAACAGGAAGGATGGATGGATGGATGGATGGATGGATGGCTGTTCAAATCTAATAATCTTTTTCTTATGATTCTTTAAAGGTCAAATGCAAATGTAAAATATTGAATGGTAAATGGAGCTTATTTATATAGCGCTTTCCAGCCCACTGTGAGGAGCCCCAAAGCGCTTTACAATACCAGCCATCCACCCATTCATTCAGACATTCATACACCGGTAGTGGTAGCCTGCCTTGCAAGGCGCCATCCAGACCTACCGGGAGCAACTCGGGGTTAAGTGTCTTGCCCAGGGACACACAACACATGGTGGGCGGATGCGGGATTCGAACCTCCAACCTTCCGATCAGGGGTCGACTGCCATTACCACTACACCACGGTCGCCCACAATAATATTGTGTAATATTCTTAACTTCCAGTATGTTTTTAAACAAACACTATACTGTACACACTTAACATTGTAAAATATGTTTAGGAAATTATTGTTCAATGACACCACTTAAGAAATAAAATGTTTATTATGAAAACTAAGAAGTGAAAAAAGCACAAAAATAAATACTGCATCCACCTAAATGATTTTTTTCCTGTTGTCTCATGTGCTTCCTCCAGAAGACACAAGTTGATAAATTCTGGTGTTGACTTCTTCGTCTTAACTGTAAAAAAAAAGAAAAACATGGTTACCGGTAATTCAGTCTAGAAACTGTTTTATATGTAGATATCTTTTATAAGATATATGTAAGATATATATACATATATCAAATATCTCAGAAACCACAAAGCAGATATTTTTCAAACCAACACAGTGTAATCACTACATGTTTATATACACACTGTAAGCTGTTGGAGTTATTTGAATTAAAATTCGATTTTTAATAGACATAAGTGTGTCGACCTAGCTTTTTTTTTCTACTAGTATTTAACACATATCTTAGATCTCAGAAACCACAAAGCAGATATTTTTCAAACCAACAGAGTGTAATCACTACATGTTTATGTGCATACGGTAAGCTGTTGGAGTTATTTGAATTAAAATTCGATTTTTTAATAATTTATTTTCGAAGCACATGTGATAGGTTTGGAATTAGTCAAAACAAATCAATTTAAATCCAGATTTGACCACAACGTGACATTATTAAGGACTTGTTAACCTGAGGAACCCTCGTGGTATAAAGCAGCTATGAAATATATTTTTTAAGCTTTTATTTAGCTACATTTAAAACAAAGAACGCCGATCGACCCAACCCGCGCGTGCATGTGATGTGCACGTGTCGACCTACTTTGTTAAATCCAGCTGATTTGACCACAACGTGAAATTATTAAGGAACTGTTAAGCTCAAGCACCCTCTTGATATAACGTCAGCTATGAACTATATTTTTTAAAGCGTTTATTTAGCTACATTATAGAAATAAAGACGGCTCACGTGCGCGCGCGTGCACGTGGCGAAACTACTTTTTTAAATCCTGCCGTTTTGACAACAACGTGGAATTATTAAGGAATAGTTCGGCTTAAGACACATGTGTGCTGTAATTTTTAATACAAATAATTGTTTTTACCATGTTAATCTTGTAAAGTCCTTCGGTGTTTGCTCCCTCACGGCAGCCACTTCCTCAAACTCAGTCCAGCCTCCTCCTCACGGTTCGGGGCCAGCCGGCCTCGGACCTGCTCTGAGATGAGTCCGGAATCTTGGCGCGGCGCCGCGCATCTGTTAGGTGGAAATGCTCTCCAACGCGCGCTTGGCACGCAAATATGACGTCACATCCGAGCCGGGCCACCAAGTGGAAAAGGGGCATAAGAGTACTGTAGGTGCATGCAAGGCGCCTTGCATGGCAGTCTGCCGCTACCGGTGTATGAATGTGTGTATGAATGGGTGGATGGTTGGTATTGTAAAGCGCTTTGGGGCCCCTCATAGCGGGCTGGAAAGCGCTATATAAATAAGCTCCATTTACCATTTACCATTAACTGTTCTGCTCTCTGGATTTGGTTGTTCTGTCAGTATTCATTAGTTAATGGTTTTCTTCCATTCATCCATCCGTTTAGCCTGGTTTAAACCAGACCCTTGTCCTTCACTTCGCTTCGTACTAGGGTCTGGACTTTTCCCATTGAAAAACGTTTCTTGCTGGAGGCGTGGCCTCTGCTGAGGAACAAAACCATTGGATATTTTGAACAGGGAAAGCATTCTGCTCCCTCCCCTCAGAGCCACCCCCCGTGCTCTGGTGAACTTGACTGACAGCTGCTCCGCCTCTTGCAGCGTTTCTCTCGCTGCGCAAACTCAGTGTTTATATGTTATAAAACGTTTTAATACAATAAAATCAAACCATGGATCGCTGGTCCAGCTCACCAAAACACCAGAAAATCTGATGGGACTCGGTCAGCAATAAAACCCGAGTTTAATTCTCGTGACAACCTGAGGCATTTCCGTGTTCATTTTACTCAGCAGGAGGGTGGAGGAGAAGGAGGACGAGGGAGCGATTACTTAACTTTTGGGGAAAAAAAAACAAAAGAAAACTCCAGATAAGGGATTAAGAAGGGGAAATTAATAAATTTGTGTCACATATAAAACAATCCTGCATCGCTTTGCATCGCTTTGAATGAGAACATGCCGCTGCTCGCTGACTGAGCGCTGGCAGAGCTCTTTTATAGGGCTCTGCGCGCTGGGACAGGTGGGGGCGTGGGTTAGGGTCCAAAACTCCACCCCTTCTGTTCTCTGATTGGTCCGAACAAAAATCTACCGGAGAAATCCTTGTGGGTGGGTGAAGTCCCAGACTGTGCAGTGAAGGGAAAGGAATGGCGAGGGCCAGGCTACCATCCGTTATCTTTTACCTGTTTCTTCCTTTCTGGGTCACAGGGGTCACTAGTGCTCATATCCAGCAGTCAATGTGCAAGAGACGGGGTACACCCTGGAGAGGTTTCCAGTACATCACATGGACAGATAAAGACAAAACCATTCACCTCCCACTCAGGGAAATTTTTACAGTTACCAATCAGCCTAACATGCATGTTTGGTCTGTGGAAGGAAACTGGAGTGCCCAAAGAAAACCCACGCATGCATGGAGAGAACATGCAAACTTCCACCCAGAAGGGCCCCTGGCCTGGATTCAATCCAGCAACCTTCTTGCTGAGAGGCAGCAGCAGCTCTACCTATTGAGCCACTGTGCCACAAATTGAATTCAAAATATTACTTCTAACCTACAAAGCTCTCAACAACCTAGCTCCATTTTATATTTGAGATCTTATTGTTCCATATTTTCCTAACTGAGCACTTCACTCTCAGACTGCAGGCTTACTTGTGGTTCCTAGAGTTTCCAAAAGCAGAATGTGAGTAAGATCTTTCAGTTGTCAGGCTTCTCTCTTGTATAACCAACGTCCAGTTTCTGTCTGTGAGGCCGACACATTGTCCAGTTTTAAGACTGGGCTTAAGACTTTCCTTTTTGATAAATCCAATAATTATAATAATAATAATCATCATCATTTTATTTAAAAGCGCCTTTCAGGACACCCAAGGACACTTAAACTAATACAGTGCAAACATTATCAGTGACAAATTGAAATATAAAATACATAAAGAATATAAAATACAAAATGATAAAAAATACATCCAGTAGAGTTAATGATAAGCTAGTCTAAAGAGGTTTGTTTTCAGGGCAGTCTTGAACAGAGAAAGGGAGGTGGTGTTTCGAAGGTCTGGCGGTAGGGCGTTCCAGAGGTGAGGGGCAGAGCAGGTGAAGGCCCTGCTCCCCATGGTGGAGAGGCGGGCAGAGGGTACATGGAGATGTAGCGAAGAGGAGGATCTGAGAGAGCGTGATGGGATGGGGATTTGGAGGAGGTCAGATAGATAAGGAGGGGCAAGGTTGTGGATAGCTTTGAACGTGAGGAGTAGAATTTTGAAGATGATGCGTGATTTAACCGGGAGCCAGTGGAGCTGCTGCAGGACAGGAGTGATGTGGTTATAGTAGGAGGTTTGAGTGATGACACGGGCAGCTGAGTTCTGGACCATCTGTAACTTGTGGAGAGATTTGTTGGGGAGGCCGTAGAGAAGGGAGTTGCAGTAATCGATACGGGAAGTCACAAGACTGTGCACCAGGATGGCTGTGGAGCGGGGTGTGAGAGAAGGACGGAGACGGTTAATATTACGGAGGTGGAAATAGGCAGACCGAGTAATATTGTTGATGTGTGAAGTGAAGGAGAGAGTTCATTCATTCATTCATTCAACCTTTATTTATACAGGCTAGCCTCGTTGAGTCACGGGGACTCATTTACAAGAGGGACCTGTCTCACTCACACCAAACAACCATCCACTCTCACACTCACACCTAGGGTCAATTTAGAGTCACCAATCAGCCTAACAAGCATGTTTTTTGGTCTGTGGGAGGAAACCGGAGTACCCGGAGGAAACCCACGCATGCACGGGGAGAACATGCAAACTCCACCCAGAAAGGCCCCGGACCGGGATTTGAACCGGCAACCTTCTCGCTGAGAGGCAGCAGCTCTACCAGTTGTGCCACCGTGCTGCCCAGAGTGGTATCGAGGATGACACAGAGACTCTTGACCTGAGGGGAGGGGAATAGCAGAGAGTTGTTAAGGGGGGACGAGAAGATGTTCTGATTTTGAAATAGAGTTTTTGGTACAAACAAGAATGATTTCTGTTTTTTTTTTTACTTTTTAGTTGAAGGAAATTGTTAGAAAACCAGTGAATTAGCTCATTGAGACAGTCGGTGAGGATGGAGGGTGGGTGGGTGGAGTTAGGTTTTGATGACATGTAGAGCTATGTGTCATCAGCATAACAGTGAAAATGGACGCCGTATTTGCGGAAGATGTGACCTAGTGGAAGGAGATAAATGATGAAGAGGAGGGGTCCGAGGACGGAGCCTTGGGGGGCACCCGTGGATGTTAGGATTGGCTTGTTATGCTGTCTCAAGCTTAAACTACTGGAGGACAAATTGACCTCATTTCCTTAAATGAATTGTTACAATTGAATAGTTTTCATTTTATCTATTTGGTAAATGGTAAATGTTACTTTCTCTAAGAATTCATTAATATCCTCCATCTAATGAGGATATTAATGAATTCTTAGAGAAAGTAACACTCCCAAAACTAGATATTAGTCAATCATCAAAACTAGACTCACCATTAACTTCAGATGAGCTCCATGAAGCAATTAAAAGCATGCCTAATAAGAAATCGCCAGGTCCTGATGGATATCCAGTAGAATACTATAAAAAGTTCTGGGATATACTGGAACCGATATTTTATAGAGTGCTACTTGAGTCAGAAGAAAATGGCAGGCTACCAACACATATGAATTCAGCCAACATTAGTCTCTTATTAAAGCCAGGCAAAGACCCAGTATTACCTACGAGTTATCGTCCAATCTCTCTTATTAATGTTGATGTTAAAATAATTTGTAAAGTCTTATCTAAAAGACTAGAGAAGATAACTCCTGTTATTATACATCCAGACCAAACCGGATTCATAAAAGGAAGACACTCAGACACAAATACACGAAGATTATATAATGTAATAGAGTATTCGTATTTTAAAAATATTGAAACAGCTATTTTTTCTTTAGATGCTGAAAAAGCATTCGATAGAGTAAATTGGAATTTCTTATTTGCTACCTTAAATAAATTTGGATTTGGGGATTACTTCATTAACTGGTTAAAAATATTATATAGTTCACCAACAGCGTGTGTCAGGACAAATAATCAATTATCTTCAAGCTTCTGTTTACAGAGGGGCACCAGGCAAGGTTGTCCACTTTCACCAGCATTATTTGCTATTTTTATTGAACCGTTAGCAGCAGCAATAAGGCAAAGTGTTGATATTAAAGGCATAAAGGGTAGAAACATAGAACATAAAATGAGTCTTTATGCTGACGATGTTTTGCTTTTTCTTGAGAACTCAGGAAACTCAATATCCAATGTTATCAAGTTAATAAACTCATTTTCAAAAGTTTCTGATTATTCTATAAACTGGACAAAATCTACAGTGCTTCCGATAAATTGTGTGTTTAATAATTCTCTTAATGAAAGACTACAATCAGGTAATATTAAATATTTAGGTGTTAATATCTCTCCTAAATTGGAGGATTTAATAAAATTAAATCATATCCCACTATTAAAGAAAATTGAAGACGATCTTACTAGATGGAGATCTCTACCCATATCACTTATGGGAAGAGTTGCCTCAGTAAAAATGATGGTGCTGCCGAGAATAAATTATTTATTCTCAATGATTCCAAATAAACCTTCAAATGAATGGTTTAAGTCCCTGGACTCTTCTATATCTAAATTCCTTTGGAACAATAAAACTCCGCGTATTAGTTTAAAAACATTACAAAAATCTAAAGATACCGGAGGATTAGAACTTCCAAACTTTTATTACTACTATTTAGCAAACAGGTTACAATATATATCAAAGTGGTTAAAACCGAATGCACTAGATGAAACTTGGATAGATATAGAACAAACTTTATGTAATAATATTAGGATTTCAGATCTACCATTTATCAGTACAGATTTAAAAAGACATGTCTGCTTTAAGAGCATCAATATTAGCTCATCTCTGACAGCATGGTGGGAGTATCTGAAAATGACAAAGTCTTCACTACTCCCATGTAGACATACACCTCTCTGGAACAATCCTGACATTCAACAAGAAAATAATATGTTAAATTTCCCAGGTTGGAGAATGAAAGGTATTGAATGTCTGGAACACATATTTGAGGGTATAGACTTTATTCCATTTAATAAATTAATAATACAATATGACATTGATAATAAATATTTCCTACAATACCAACAAATTAAGTCAATTGTAAAAAAGAAATTTAAGCTTAATAAAACATTGTTGGAAACACCAACATGTGTGTTAGAGTTTATTAATTTTCAACCACCCAAATTATTATCTAAAATATACAAAAAATTGTCTAGGAATCGATGACTCGATAGCACTACCTGTTGAAAAATGGGAGTCAGATTTATCAATCAACTTTGAACAAAAAATTTGGTCTCAAGTATGTTCAAATACTTTTAAATTGACTAGAATCTCCAATTTACAATTAATACAATATAAGGTTCTCTATAGAGTACATTATACAGGGGAGCGAATGTTTAAGATGGGCTTTATACCATCTAACAAGTGCTCACAGTGCATAAGTAATACACCTGATGATTATATTCACGCGCTCTGGTTCTGTCCACCCGTTCAGAGGTTCTGGGTACAGGTATGTGAAGACTTGTCTAAATGTTTGAAAATTAATATCCCACTCTCTCCATCTGTTTGCTTATTGGGTATCTTTGAAGATGTTATACTAGAAAAAAATACATCCTATATGCTTTTCACTGCCTTATGCATCGCAAAGAAAACCATACTCGTAAATTGGAAAAATAAAAATAATCTTAGCGTTAATCAGTATAAAAATCTTCTGTTAGATCATATTAGTCTTGAAACAGCATCTGCCGACACATTGGATCAACCTATTTGGCATTCTTTGATCGGCTCCGTTACGTAGTGAGGGTGGGGGGTCTGGGATGTGGCCTTGTGGGGCATTGGGACTGGAGGGGGGGAGGTTGGGGTTTGGGGCGCCGGGGGGTTAGGGCTGCTTGGGCGGGGAGGACCTCGTCTTCGACCTGGGGAGGACCGGGGGGGGTTCTGGGGGACATCTACTGGGGGCGGCATGCGGGCCCTCGGGTGGTCGGTGGCGGCGGTCATGGGTCGCCGGTCGGTGACCCGGCTGTGCTGGGGTGGTTTCGGGGTGGGTGCCGGGGGCTTGGGACTCTGGGGGCGCGTCGTCCCCGGGCTTGGGCCTGGTGGGGGTCGGGGGTCTTGGGCTCTGGCGGGCGGGTCGCCGGGCTATGGGCTGGCTGGCGCTCTGGTGCCCAGCTCTGGCCGGGGGCTCTCGGCTCGCTGGTGGGTTGGGGTTCATATGCTGGGGGGTGGGTGTCTGGGGGCGTGACTGGTGGCCAATGGGAGGGAGCGGGCAAACCCAGCCTGGGTGTCTAATGTGTTATGTGTTTTGAAAGTTGTTAATATGAAGGGTGGGTATAGTATTTCTTCTGGGGTGGGGATTAGGTGGATGTCCTGGATGATGGTCTTGGACATACTTGGCCAGTGTGCGGGCCCCGGTTGGGGCCTGTTCTTGGTGCTTCCTGGCTCTGTCGACGGTTGGGCGGGCGCTCTTGGCCGTGTCGTCCATGTGGGATTTTGTGTCCTCTTGGACGGCGGGCTGACTGCGGTTCGCAGGGGTCGTGGCGGCCCTGGCGGGTGTGGGCTGTTGGTTCTGCTGTTGGCGGCCCTCGGGGCCGTGTCCCTCTCTGGTCTTGGCTCAATGTCCTGGCGGTCGGAGAGGTGTTTCCTTTACCTCGCTCCTTGGGTGGACCTTGGCGAGCTGGGGGGTAAGCAGGGTCAGCGGGGGAGCTGACTCGCTGTGGGAGCACTGTTCCTGCAGTTATTTTTCTCCCCATCCCTCAACACGCACCTCCGCCCTCTTCATCTTAAATTAATACATGTAGGGAATTTGGGTCTCGGGTGTGCTGCAATGGTTTTACATCTCTGTTGTTAAGAGCACCTGGGACTCAATTTTATATACACTTTAGACATTCATTCATAAACATCTTCATAAAAGTCACATATAGGGAATGGAGTGAGCACTATGGCTATGGGTGGCGGGATGACATCAATCTCGCCCCCATGCCTATGCTCACTCAACATTATGCATCTAGACAATTAGGGCCTGGGTTAGAGTTGGAGTGGAGGGGAAACTGGTATAATGCCAGCCTTTGCTCCTTCTCTTTCCTTTTTAAATACACTTTACAACAACACTCACCAACAGTACATTTGGGGACGGGGGTGTGTGTGTCGGGGTCTTGATTTGTTAATTTCAATTTTATTTATTATGTATTTATTTATATATTATTTATTTATTTTTCTCTTACCCCCCTGGTTGCCTTGCGGACATTCTGGGGGTGGGCCGTCAGGGGTTGTGCTGGGGTGTGGGGGGGTTCGGGGCCTGTGGGTTCGCCGTGGGCGGGGCTGGCAGTGCGCTCCCTCTGGGGCTGCTTGGGCTCGGGTGTCCTGTCCTGTCCTGTCGGCAGGGCGCGGGGTGGGCCGGATCTTGGACGTCTGCTGCTCTCCACCCCAGAATGAATGGGTCTACCTCCTGGGTTTGGATGTGGGCTGCCCCATGTAGGGAGCAGGTACATGTCTTGGACCTAGGGGGTATAGAGTGTGCATCGGGATTATGAATGGAGCGTGTCGTTATTGTTTGTCTTTCTGTGACTGAGGGTGAGGATGAGGGTGGGTCTGAATGAGTGTGTCTGTGTATGAATGTTTAAGTGTCAGGCTGGGACTTGGACTGCCCCCTCTCTGATACTTCTGAGGCTACCCAGTGTCGCGCTCCTGCCACGTGGCCCCCTGGTGGGTGTTCCTCTGCCTACGGGCGTGCTTGGGGCCCTCACTATCTGGGGCTGGGCGCTTGGGCGTTTGTCAGCTCGGCCTGGTGGCTGCCTGGTGGGGCTCGGGTCCTCTGGTCCTGTCAGGTCTGGACCTGAGGGATGGGCGTCCCCGGTGCCCGAGCCTCGGTGACCGGCCCTGGGGCTACGTCGGTGCAGCGGGCTCCGGCGGGGGCCTGTGTATTGTCGCTGTTGACCCCGGGGGGTCATTGTGTGTGGTCCCTGGTGGGGTTCGTCCGGTTCTTCCACTTGGTCGGATCTGGGGAGTGGACGAGTGGCTCGTCCTGTTCGGGTGGTCCTGGGGACTCTGGGCTCGGGGTCCTTCCTGGGGTCTTGGGCTTTGATCGCCCCTTCGTCTGTCTCGGGCTTTGGGGGGACGGGTCTCTGATGCTTCACAGTCGCTACTAAATGTTCTATTGGAGGAACCTCATTCACTTATGCATGCTCACAACCACACACAAATGGATGCAGGGATGTATAGTAGATGTATGTAGATGGGTATATAAATGAATATAAATATATATGTATGTATATTGTATATATATTTGTAGGTATGGGTATGTGTATTTATAGAAATATTTGCAAGGTCATGAATATTATCAGTCTTTATGCTTGTATGTTTCGTTGTTGTGTTCTGTCATGTGCTTTGCAGGATTGTGGACGGAGGTTTGGTGTGTTTGCCTTGTGCTCTTTCTGTGGACAATTGTTGTTTTGTTGTCTCACTTTCTCTTTTCTTTCTTTCTCTCTATTAAAAAATAAATAAATAAATAAATAAAATAAAATAAAAATACATATTGGAGTGAGAGGATGGCTATAAGGTGTGAAGGGAGGCCATCTATAAATGGAAAAAAAAAAAAAAAAAA
>JBBPBX010108118.1:0-11202 GCA_038048925.1 Garcialebias charrua
ATATAAAAAATTATATATATACAGGGTATCCGCGGGGTTGTAAAAGGTAGTAAAAGGTAGTAAATGAAATTAACACAAATTAAGGCCATTAAAAAGTATTAAAAAGTAATAAACGTCATCTGACGAGGTATTAAATTTTTTAAAACCTACACAACTATATTTTTCCCTTTCTGGCGTCTTAAAAAAGGTCTGTGAATTTATTTATCTTTTTTAATTTTATGTTCCAAGTAGGACCTTAGCTAAAACAAAGACGTCATATCGTCAGTCAGTGTGCGCGCGCACCCACAGCTGGTATCATGTCTGTAAAAAGAAACAGGAAAGAGGAGCGCGACTTTATCCTCCGACATTTAACAAGAAATTTACCTAAACAATTGTTTGTTAGCTCGAAATTATAGCAAAAGGTGTGTGTCAGTCTAACGTTTTCTTAATAAATGTACTTTAATGGTTAATTCGGCTTTATTTATTTTTTTAAAGTGTCGCTGCCTGTGTGCACCGTGATCGCTCAGCGGTGAAAACAGTAAAGGAGCGCGGCTCGTTTCGCCGTCATTTAACAAGAAAAATACCTAAACAATTATTTGTTAGCTCGAAATTATAGCAGAGATGTGTTTCTGTCTATCATTTTCTTAATAAATGCACTTCAATGGTCAAATTAGCTGCATTTCGCCACCGTGGTGCAGCTTGCTGCTTGATTGAAGCAGTGAGCAGAGAGGTGGGGAGAGTATGGCAGGCCGATTGGGTCATTAATAGCTAGTGAAGATTCTCAGTCATCCAGGACATGGTGAATTCTAAAAAGTGCAATAAAAAAAACAAAGTACAGGTAGTCCCCGATTTACGAGCGAGATCCGTTACAACGAGGCGCTCGTAAACCGGAAATCTCGTAATTTGGAACGGCCGCCATTTCTCTCGTAAATCCGGAATTTCGCTCGTAAATTGGAACGGTTTTCGCTAGCGCGACTACAAACACTCTATTTTCATCCAAAAACTGCTTATGAGTGCATAAAAATGATCGGAAACGTGTGTCCATATGCTTAGCTAACTAACTGTGGTGAAAAAACACATGAAAACTCAGTATTTTTTTCGTTTTTTCCAAAAATTCGCAGCTCGTAAGTCTGGAACCTCGCAGATCAGAGCGCTCGTAAATCGGGGACTACCTGTATAGTATAATAGTATAATAAATAGTATAATAAATAAAGACCAGTTGTTTTTGTCTTGAACTTTTTTTAATTTGTCATTAAAGGCACGTTTTCCTATTACATGATACAACAGCCAACAGCATGCCATACCCTATGGGGCCATCAGGAACTGCAGTTTTTTTTTTTCAGTCAGAATGAATGGAAACGGCCATATTTCAGTCAAATGGTTTATAAATATGGGGGGAAAAAATCTATAAATATGTCACTTCGTCCTATAAGTTGCAAGGCATGTAAATTATGCAAAAAACTGCAACTTACAGGATGAAAAATACAGTAGTTATTATTTTTCTCCCTCTCTTTTTGAATTATGCATGTGTTCAGTGTTGAATTACTTTAACTAAACTGTTCTGTTTTCAAGTTTACAGTTTTTTGTTTGCCATTAGAGATATGCTGTGTGTGGGAACAATTAAACTTTTTCTCTTGGGTTAGATTTAAATAACAAATAGGTCAGTGCTTTTATTGAGGCAAGAAGCAAATTGATGTACTGTATCCAGTAATTGTTATAAAACTACATTTACTACCAAAGCTTAGGAAGAAAATGACAGTAATCTTATCACTTTACAATTAGTTGCATGGAACTGAAATACAACAGGTTGCCGCTACGGTTACAGCTCGGTGCCGTGATGGTATTAAAAAATATTTTGATGGTATTAAAAAGGTATTAAAAGGTATTAAATTCAACTCTAGAATTTCTGCATATACCCTCCATCCATCCATCCATCCATTTTCTTCCGCTTATCCGGGGTCGGGTCGCGGGGGTAGCAGCCTAAGTAGGGAGGCCCAGACTTCCCTCTCCCCAGCCACTTGGAGCAGCTCCTCTGGGGGAATCCCAAGGCGTTCCCAGGCCAGCCGAGAAACATAGTCCCTCCAGCGTATCCTGGGTCTTCCTCTGGGTCTCCTCCCGGTGGGACATGCCCGGAACACCTCACCAGGGAGGCGTCCAGGAGGCATCCTAACCAGATGCCCGAGCCACCTCAACTGGCTCCTCTCGATGTGGAGAAGCAGCGGCTCTACTCCGAGTCCCTCCCGGATGACTGAGCTTCTCACCCTATCTCTAAGGGAGAGTCCAGCCACCCTGCGGAGAAAACTCATTTCAGCCGCTTGTATCCGAGATCTTGTTCTTTCGGTCATAACCCAAAGCTCATGACCATAGATGAGGGTGGGAACGTAGATCGATCGGTAAATTGAGAGCTTTGCCTTTTGACTCAGCTCTCTCTTCACCACGACAGACCGGTACAGCGCCCGCTTCACTGCGGACGCTGCACCTATCCGCCTATCGATCTCACGCTCCAGTTTTCCCTCATTCGTGAACAAGATCCCGAGATACTTAAACTCCTCCACTTGGGGCAGGACCTCCTCCCCGACCCGGAGAGGGCACGCTACCCTTTTCCGGCTCAAGACCATGGCCTCGGATTTGGAGGAACTGATCCTCATCCCGGCCGCATCGCATTCAGCTGCAAACCGCTCCAGTGAAAGCTGTAGATCACGAGCTGATGAAGCCAATAGGACCACATCATCTGCAAAAAACAGAGAAGGAACGGCCCCCCTGATCTGAACCCGAGTGGTGTTCTGTTGTTGTTGTTGTTCTGCATATACCCTGATATATATAATTACTGTATTAAAAAAAAATAATAATAATTTTTGTGTTTAAATGTTCTTAATTTCATGTGTACATCACTTTGTTGCAGATGTGGTTGTTTTAAAGGCTTTATAAATAATAATTATGATAAAAATGATAATTTCTGATCATTTTTGAGCAATCTTGGGTAGCAGGAAGTAGGTCTTCAGTTTACACGGTCACAAATTAATGTAGAACACCGGACGCCATTTTAGGTTCAGTCACGGGGGTCTCCGGTCACAAATTACCCCGGAATTACACTGCACGCGGCTCCGCCCCGCTCCGGTCCGCAGGTCGCAGCTGACGTGAGTCCTCGCCCACTGCCTCCGCTCTGCTCAGGTCAGCCTGGATGCGCCGCTCCAAGACACGTGCGAGATCGCGCGATAAATCAAGTGATAAATAAGTAAGTCAGAACAAAACAATTCATTCGGTGGAAAGAAGGAGAACAACTGTAGAGAGACTGCTGCCTTGATCTTCTCTCGTAAATGAGCGACATGGTTTGAGCAACAGGAAGTGA
The DNA here is from genome assembly GCA_038048925.1 of Garcialebias charrua. Classification (NCBI taxonomy): domain Eukaryota; kingdom Metazoa; phylum Chordata; class Actinopteri; order Cyprinodontiformes; family Rivulidae; genus Garcialebias; species Garcialebias charrua. The sequence goes on from JBBPBX010108118.1 coordinate 3,329, forward strand.
TGTTTACATTTCAGAATAAAATACTTTTTTATTTATTTATTTTTGTATTGCGTTATTAGGTGTAGTCATAGTCATAAATATAATAGTTTAGTCATAGAATAGTCATAATTGATAGTTTGACAGCATTTTTGTACAAATAAATCCGTATAGAGCTAGGATTAGTCCGCCCGTGGTGATTTTATTTTGTAAATACGGAAGTTGTGCTCGTTCCTTTTCCTGTTGGTGCGACGTAATCTTCAAAAGTTGACTCCGGCACAGCTCCGTCATCCGGCAGAAATAGAAAAATTTCTAATTTTGACGGACTGCCGTCCGCTCTCCGCTGCTCACCGCCGCCGTGCGGAGCCAGTGTAAATTCTGTCATTGATTATAATGGGTGCGTATTTGCTGCGGAGGTCGGACCGGAGCGGGGCGGAGCCGTAACGCATGTAGTGTAATGCCGGGGTCAATGTAGAACACCGGGCGCCATTTTAGGTTAGCTGCCGGGAGCCGGTCTTTGAACACTGGTGACCAGGATGGCCTCATATGGATTAATTACTAGCTGGAAACGTCTCTGTGAACTTTGGATGTCTCAGGCAGCAGCGGATTTATCGCCGATCGTGCCAGGCCGCCTCGCGAACACCTCCGGCCAGGCTCTGGCCTGGCTAGCTCCAGAAGCTAACACGGGAGCTAACACGGGAGCCGGCCTTTGAACACTGGTGACCAGGATCGCATCATATGGATTAATTACTAGCTGGAATCGCTCTGTGAGCTCTGTGGACGTCTCAGGCTGGAGCAGCAGCTGCAGATTGATCGCGCCGCCGCTCCAACACCAGCTCATGGCTTGGCTAGCAGAAGCTAGCCAGCTAGCTAACACAGGTCTGGAGCAGCTGCGGTGGTTCACTGGCCGGCCGCCGCGCTGCTCGGCCCGACAACAATCAACGCATGGCAACCTAAGATGTCGGCTTTTGACCCTATTTTTGATTGTTTGTTTTATTTCTGTATTGTTCAGCACTTTGTGCACCTTCTGGCTGCTGAAAAGGGCTCTATAAATAAAGATTGATTGATTGATTGATTGATCTCAAAGTAAGAAATTATATTTTTATTTATTCTGTAAATGTGAATAGCAATGTTTAACATTACATTACACTACTGTACATGCTTAAATGTGTGCGCGCGCTCCGTTAGCGGTATTTCCACGACCTAGAACTGGACGCTATTTTATTATTTTATTTTCACCCCCTAGCTACGGCAGAATCGAGCTACGAACCGTTCTTAGGTCCCTAACACGTTCGTAAATCGGGGGTTCCCTGTGTGTATATATATATATATATATATATATATATATATATATATATATATACTGTATACTGTATACTGTATATATATATATATATACTGTATACTGTATATGATTATTAATCAGTTCAACATTTCTTTTCACTGTTATGCCGACGATACACAGCTTTACATCAGGACTGGAGCATCCTCATCTTCCACCTTGTCATCTCCATCTTCACTCACTGCCCTCTCTACCTGCCTGGAGGAAATAAGGGCATGGATGAATCAGAACTTTCTTCAATTAAACTGCTCCAAGACTGAGGCCATACTGATTGGCACCCCTCACCAGGTACAAACATCTCCTATAACAACACTTTCCTTTTCTGGACAAGACATCCCCCTCTCCACCTCTGTTACTAATCTTGGAATAAAAATGGACTCCAATCTTACATTTGAAAATCACATTAAGCATCTGTTTAAAACTTGCTTCTTCCATCTTCGAAACATCTCCAGACTTCGCCCATCCCTAACTTTTTCCGATGCTGAGAAGCTCGTCCATGCTTTTGTCTCCTCCAGGCTCGACTACTGCAACTCCCTGTTTATTGGAATCCCTGGCAAAAACCTTCAGAAACTTCAATATATTCAAAACAGTGCAGCAAGGATCTTGTTGAGAGTTCGTAAATTTGAACATATTACACCCATTCTCCATAACCTTCATTGGCTTCCTGTCACCTACAGAATTCAGTACAAAACTGCTCTCATTACACATCAATGCTTACACGGAACTTCACCAGATTATCTGAAGGATATTCTTATTCCATACTCATCCACCCGTTCGCTGCGGTCACAGAACAGTAATCTCCTTCACATTCCGAGAACCAAATTAAGGACCATGGGTGCACCCCTCCCTGGGCTGCCACCTTACCGTGGTGGAGGGGTTTGAGTGTCCCAATGATCCTAGGAGCTATGCTGTCAGGGGCTTTATGCCCCTAGTAGGGTCACCCAAGGCAGACAGGTCCTAGGTGAGGGACGAGACAAAGCGCAGCCCACAAGACCCCTTATGATGAATAATATAAATGGAAACAATGTTCCCTCGCCCGGACGCGGGTCACCGGGGCCCCACTCTGGAGCCAGGCCCGGAGGAGGGGCACGTTGGCGAGCGCCTGGTGGCCGGGCTTTCACCCATGGAGCTCGGCCGGGCACAGCCCGAAGAGGAGACGTGGGTCCCCCTTCCCATAGGCTCACCACCTGTGGGAGGGGCCAAAGGGGTCGGGTGCATTGTGGAATGGGTGGTGGCCGAGGGCGGGGACCCTGGCGGTCTGATCCTCGGCTACAGAAGCTGGCCATTGGGACATGGAATGTCACCTCTCTGGTGGGGAAGGAGCCTGAGCTAGTGTGTGAGGTTGAGAGGTTCCGGCTAGAAATAGTCGGACTCACCTCAACGCATGGCTCTGGCTCTGGAACCAGTTTCCTTGAGAGGGGTTGGACACTCTTCCACTCTGGAGTTGCCCCTGGTGAGAGGCGCCGAGCAGGAGTGGGCATACTTGTTGCCCCCCATCTTGGTGCCTGTACGTTGGGGTTCACCCCGGTGAACGAGAGGGTAGCCTCCCTTCGCCTACGTGTGGGGGGACGGGCTCTGACTGTTGTTTGTGCCTATGCGCCGAACGGCAGCGCAGATTACCCACCCTTTTTGGAGTCCTTGGAGGGGGTATTGGAGGGTGCGCCTCCTGGGGACTCCCTTGTTCTGCTGGGGGACTTCAACGCTCACGTGGGCAATGACAGTGAGACCTGGAGGGGTGTGGTTGGGAGGAACGGCCCCCCTGATCTGAACCCGAGTGGTGTTCTGTTGTTGGACTTCTGTGCTCGTCATGGATTGTCCATAACGAACACCATGTTCAGGCATAAGGGTGTCCATATGTGCTCTTGGCACCAGGACACCCTAGGTCGTAGTTCAATGATCGACTTTGTTGTCGTCTCATCTGATCTGCGGCCGCATGTCCTGGACACTCGGGTGAAGAGAGGGGCGGAGCTGTCAACTGACCACTACCTGGTGGTGAGTTGGCTCCGATGGTGGGGGAGGATGCCGGTCAGACCTGGCAGACCCAAACGTATTGTGAGGGTCTGCTGGGAACGTCTGGCAGAGTCTCCCGTAAGACGGAGCTTTAACTCCCACCTCCGGGAGAGCTTTGAACACGTTCCGAGGGAGGCGGGGGACATTGAGCCCGAGTGGGCCATGTTTCGCGCCTCTATTGTCGAGGCAGCTTATCGGAGTTGTGGCCGCAAGGTTGTTGGTGCCTGTCGTGGTGGCAACCCTCGAACCCGGTGGTGGACACCGGCGGTGAGGGATGCTGTCAAGCTGAAGAAGGAGTCCTATTGGGCCTTTTTGGCCTGTGGGACCCCGGAAGCAGCAGATAGGTACCGGCAGTCCAAGCGGCATGCGGCTCGGGTGGTTGCTGAGGCAAAAACTCGGGCGTGGGAGGAGTTCGGAGAGGCCATGGAGAATGACTTCCGTACGGCTTCGAGGCGATTCTGGTCCACCATCCGGCGTCTCAGGGGGGGAAAGCGGTACGCGACCAACACCATTTATGGTGGGGTGGCGTGCTGTTGACCTCAACTCGGGATGTTGTGAGTCGGTGGGCGGAATACTTCGAAGACCTCCTCAATCCTACTGGCACGTCTTCCACTGAGGAAGCGGAGCCTGGGGACTTTGGATCGGGCTCTCCAATCTCTGGTGCTGAGGTCGCCGAGGTGGTTAAAAAGCTCCGCGGTGGCAAGGCTCCGGGGGTGGATGAGATTCGTCCTGAGTTCCTTAGGGCTCTGGATGTTGTGGGGTTGTGTTGGCTTACGCGACTCTGCAATATCGCGTGGACATCGGGGGCAGTTCCCTTGGATTGGCAGACTGGGGTGGTGGTTCCCCTATTCAAAAAGGGGGACCGTAGGGTGTGTTCCAACTATAGAGGGATCACACTCTTAAGCCTCCCTGGTAAGGTCTATTCAGGGGTTCTGGAGAGGAGGGTCCGTCGGATAGTCGAACCTCGGATTCAGGAGGAGCAGTGTGGTTTTCGTCCTGGTCGTGGAACACTAGACCAGCTCTACACCCTCAACAGGGTCCTGGAGGGTGCGTGGGAGTTTGCCCAACCAGTTTACATGTGCTTTGTAGACTTGGAAAAGGCATTCGACCGCGTCCCTCGGGGGGTTCTGTGGCGGGTACTCCGGGAGTATGGGGTACCAGGCCCATTGATATGGGCTGTTAGGTCCCTGTACGACCGGTGTCAGAGCTTGGTCCGCATTGCCGGCAGTAAGTCAGGCTCGTTTCCGGTGAGAGTTGGACTCCGCCAAGGTTGCCCTTTGTCACCGATTCTGTTCATAACTTTTATGGACAGAATTTCTAGGCGCAGCCAAGGTGTTGAGAGGATCCGTTTTGGTGGCCTTAGAATCGCTTCTCTGTTTTTTGCAGATGATGTGGTCCTATTGGCTTCATCAGCTCGTGATCTACAGCTTTCGCTGGAGCGGTTTGCAGCTGAATGTGATGCGGCCGGGATGAGGATCAGTTCCTCCAAATCCGAGGCCATGGTCTTGAGCCGGAAAAGGGTAGCATGCCCTCTCCGGGTCGGGGAGGAGGTCCTTACCCAAGTGGAGGAGTTTAAGTATCTCGGGATCTTGTTCACGAATGAGGGAAAACTGGAGCGTGAGATCGATAGGCGGATAGGTGCAGCGTCCGCAGTGAAGCGGGCGCTGTACCGGTCTGTCGTGGTGAAGAGAGAGCTGAGTCAAAAGGCAAAGCTCTCAATTTACCGATCGATCTACGTTCCCACCCTCATCTATGGTCATGAGCTTTGGGTTATGACCGAAAGAACAAGATCTCGGATACAAGCGGCTGAAATGAGTTTTCTCCGCAGGGTGGCTGGACTCTCCCTTAGAGATAGGGTGAGAAGCTCAGTCATCCGGGAGGGACTCGGAGTAGAGCCGCTGCTTCTCCACATCGAGAGGAGCCAGTTGAGGTGGCTCGGGCATCTGGTTAGGATGCCTCCTGGACGCCTCCCTGGTGAGGTGTTCCGGGCATGTCCCACCGGGAGGAGACCCAGAGGAAGACCCAGGATACGCTGGAGGGACTATGTTTCTCGGCTGGCCTGGGAACGCCTTGGGATTCCCCCAGAGGAGCTGCTCCAAGTGGCTGGGGAGAGGGAAGTCTGGGCCTCCCTACTTAGGCTGCTACCCCTGCGACCCAACCCCGGATAAGCGGAAGAAAATGGATGGATGGATGGATGGGTGACCGGGCTTTCAGTGTGGCTGCCCCCCACCTGTGGAACTCTCTTCCTGACTAGCTGTGTTTCCATCCATTTTCATTTCGATTTTTGAGCTAATTTTTGAAATCTCGCTAATGTGTAAATACAAATTAATGCGAAGCAGAAGTGTTTCCATCTGCTGGCTTGAAGCGCATCTACCAAGCCACGCACAGCGTCATTACGTCAGACGTCAGCGTCATTACGTCAGACGTCAGCACTGCGCATGTCTACAGTAAACAGGAAGTAGCGGTTGAAAACAGAACCCGGCCACACATCTCGTCAAAATGGAGAGAATATTTCAGGTACGTGTTGCTATCGGGCAAGTTGTATTTATTCTGTCATGCCAACTAGTTTTAGCGATGTTACATGTTGTCCGGAGCGGAAACAGCTGATCAGTCACGTGACGTGAATGTTCGCTTCGGCAGCACGAGTCGGCAAATGTGTTTCCATCTGTCGTTGTGCGCATCTGCTCGGTTTCGAAGATCCCAAAAACCACCTCAAGCGAGCGTATAAACTTTTTGGCGAATTTCAGGAAGTAACCTCGCATTTTGCCGTTTCCATTAAGCTTTTCTGCTGCGATACTTCAAAATGCGCACCTAGAAACCTTGATGGAAACACGGCTACTGTCTGAGAGCTCCACAGTCTGTGGTTGACTTTAAGAGCGGCTTGAAGACCTTTCTTTTCAACCGAGCATACTCTACCTCCTCATGATTCTACTTTTGATCTTAGCTGATATTGTTATTGATTTTAATTGTTTTATTATTTGTTTTATTGACATTTAATTCTGTTGCATCTTGTAGCACTTTGAGATTTTCATTAATGAAAAGTGCGTTATAAATTGAATTCATTATTATTATCAGTGGTGGGCAACGCTAATCCAAAAATTAGTTCCGCTATTTCTAAAGCACTAATTAATTTATTTAGGTCCGCAATTTCAAAAGCACTAATGTCTTATGAAAATTAGGGGAAGCTAATTCTAATCCGCTAATTAAATTCAACAATTGGTAGCAGCAAGTTATGCAATATTTGCACTACACTGCCAACTAGCGGTGCATGAACTGTTATACAGTAAGTTGTTTGAGTTGTATACATTTAAGAAAAAGGTCGAAAAGGACTTGCTCAAAAACTATATATGATGTAGCTTAGTGTGTTTGTGTACAGTATTACAGTTAGATAAATTAGTAGATTTATTCATTTTGTGATGTAGTTTGAAGGTTATCATTGGTTGAACAAACTGTGAAATAAATAAGGGGCAGATATAATAAGATTTCATCTTCTTTCTGCTCCTTTCATTTTATCCTACTTGTATTCTTCTATCTGATGAAACTGTTTTGTATTGTTCTTTTAAAATGAATGAATAAACATCAAATCAAATCAAATCAACGGCCCAGTCAGAGTCCAGAACCTGAACCTGAAACCTTCAGAGAGCAGAAACCTCAAAGAACTGAAGCAACAATGGAAAGAAGAGTGGGTCAGAACTCCTCCAGAACCAGGAGAGAGACTGATGAAGTCCTGCAGACTGATGAAGTCAGAGAACCACAGAGGATTCTGCTGCTGCTGAGGTTCTGTTGGGTCAGAGGCACAAGCTGAGGTTAAATTTTAATGATTTTAGAACTTGTTAAAGATCATCCATCCAGCTAACTGTCTATCCATCCATCCATTCAGCTAACTGTCTATCCATCCATCCATTCAGCTAAAAGTCTATTCATCCTTGTATCTGATGAAACTGTTTTGTATTGTTCTTTTAAAATGAATGAATGAACATCAAATCAAAAATAAGTCTGTATCTCTGTGTTTATCATTGTCCTGGCATTGTCTCCTGTTGCCTCTGTCTCCTGAGTTCCTTGTGATTCCCTGAGTATGTAAGTTTGCTGCCCTGCGGACGCCATTTTGAAGAGTCCTAATGGTGAACTACTTTTTTAAATCCAGCAGATTTGACCATTTCGTGAAACTCTCAAGCTCAGAAAAACTTGTGCTATAACGTCAGCTATGAAATATATTTTTTCTCAGCAAAGAAATAATTGTTTTACCGTGTTTTGTTGTAAAATCCTGGCTTCTTTGGCCGTCGCGGACGCCATTTTGAAGAGTGCTAATGTGGCGAAATTCTATTTTTAAATCCAGACGCGTCGCGTAGGCCCTGAGAAACATCCATAAGTTCACCCTCCATGTTAAAAAGTCTTCGTCTGACTCTTCGAAAACAAGCAATAAGGCTGCAGAGTAACACACTGGCTGCTAACTGCTATAGAGAGAGCACACACCAAGAGACTGAGGGGGACGCTTTTTTGTGACGGACCACATCCGGCGCTGCTCGTAAATACGTTATTTCGTTTT
>JBBPBX010108119.1:0-11202 GCA_038048925.1 Garcialebias charrua
TTTAAAGACCTTCCAAAATAAATTCAAGACCTTATCGTCACTTTGTTTTATTAAGCAGCAAATCTTTGATTTACAAAACTGCTGTTGTTTTCAATTAAATCTGTGAATCTCAAACCTACAACAGAACTGAGATACAGTGGAAAGAAAAAAGTTAAAAAGAAGAAACTGAACCACGACTAGGTTTAAGAAAATATAGCTTACTCGAACACACAGACTCAACTTGGAGATAAAGCAGCCGCGCATGCGCACAAGATAGGCCTAGCCGTAAAGGCTGTTGTAACCTGACACTCTAAATTTGTGCGAAGCAGTTTCCGAATCCTCCGCGGTGAGGAAAACAAATATTAGTCATACATACTTTTTGCTGTCAAATTATTTAAAGCTAGAATAACAGCAAAACAAACAAAAAAAAACAATACCTCATCAAATCGCTTTCAAGACTTTTTAATACTTTTCAAGACCCTTAATTTTCCCAAAATTGACTTATCAACTTTTAATAACTTTCAAGACCCCGCGGACACCCTGTTACATACTTACACTTGGCTTGCCATTGGTCGAGGGCCCTCTAGTGGCTGAAAATGGTAGTGTTCAATATTTTCCATGTCGGTATGAATGAAAACGTCAGATCTCAGCCAAAATAGACCTTTTACCAGTTGACGTCATCACGCAAAGCTCGGCAGAAACGAGCGTTCTGATTGGACGGCAAAAAGCCGAAACCGGATGCCGGGGGTTAGGAAGGAGCCGAGGAGCTTCGTAATGATAGAGAGTTGTAATTTAGAAGCTTGATTTCTTAAAATAGTGGACAACCACTGGTCAAAATGCCTGAACATTGTGCCGCAGATACGAGAGGAGGTGACTGTGTGCGCTGATGGAAATTGGGGAAATCCTTCAGGCTTTTTGCGGATGTCCAGCAGGGTGAGCCGTTGTGTGTAGTTGTCAACAACCTGTATTATCCAAGCGTCAGAAATAAATGTTTTAAATTTCTCACACCAATACTTCTGATATTTAGACTGGTTTGGTTATTGTTACAGGTTCAACATCTTCTGTTAGCTGCTATAACTAGCGCCATGTCTTCATAATGAGCCGTCAGTATAAGCACAGTATGTAAACAAAAACATGACGTTTGAGTCACACAAATGTTCACAGCGTCCTTATTTCTTATTTGATTTCTGTAAACTATGTCTTAAATACAACCTGAGGCAATTGGTGATGTTGTGATGTGAAAAATAATAACTATCCCAAGTGATAGCTTTCCTAGGGAAATTTAATTATCTTTGATTTACTAATGCACTTATGCTGTTTATACAGCTTACACTTTAGACGTAACATGTGTGAAAATCTTAAATATATTACAAACAATATATTTTGCATGTGAATTCCATAATGACACATACAATAGTTGTATATTGTGTTTGTGATTGTTTTTGCAGAGGATGTGGCTGCAACCATGTTGGAAATACACCAACCTGCACCCAGTTACCTTGTACATGGAAGAGACCAGCCCAAAAACGAACTGCACCTGCTACTTGGATGAGCTGCAAGTTTTAAAGTGAGTTTAATCAGTGTTCCTGAAGACATTTCATATTACGCTTATAACACAAATACCCAGAAAGGTGACTTTCAGTGAAACTTCACCAACAATTGGAATAATACAATATCACTTATCTTGTCTTATCCCAGTCAAAAAACTATTCAACATTGTACAATTGTAGTTTATTGTATTGTGTTAATTATTGTTGTTTTCTAGTGGCACTAGATAATAAATGCAATCACATATGTACGGTTTTAAATGTTTTCTACAATGGTAAGATCTGGAATAGTTTTTTGACATTTTTTAAAAAACACTTCTACAAATAGATTTGCTAATATGTGTTAGATATCAACCACATTTTTCATGTTGGTGTCATTTAAGGCATGACATCTATGTTGAGAAGTTTTCCAGGAGAACGCTGAACAGACTGTGTTTTGACCCACGACATCCTGATGACCGGAATGAGCCCACCATCACTGCTGGCTGGTCTTCACAAGGACATTTTGAGCGTGGAGCCATTCTTGACCTATTGCAGGTTGTAGTAGTAAACATTAAAAACCAATAACGCTTATCTGTATGTTTCTTTAATTCCTTTATTTTGTCTAGATTTTAAAACTCCTTGTTTTTTTCCTTTTAAGATATGCTCAAAGCCCTGGCTGTGGTTTCTCGATCCAGACTCTCCGGCAGATGAAGTAGCTGACGACCGCGACCCCTGTTCAATCTCCACGCCATCAGAGAGACCTGCCAGAAGTTCAAAACATCTTTAAATGTCTCACAAGCACACACATTATTTATATAAGTCACAAACAGAAACAACACATACCAGAAGATCAGAACAAGTGCTCAATACAAAAACAACTGGACTTTATTTGTTGCAGAAAACGTTTCACCCTTTCTGCAACAAATAAAGTCCAGTTGTTTTTGCATTGAGCGCTTGTTCTGATTTTATCATGTCCTGGACGACTGAGAATCTTCACCAGCACACTAAAACAGCATTTGTATATTAACAGATTAAAAAATTTAACTAAACAAAAGTTCCACTTCACTAAAAGTCAAATTAGAGCACAGTTTCTTTATTTTTAAAGGTTGGTGTGTTCATTTCTAAATTTAATGTACTACAATCAATGTGTTTTGGGATGTGTGGACTATCTCATTAATCAATTACTGTAATAAACATGGATTTGAATACAGTATATAAATTTGGTAAAATTGGGGAGGGAATGACTGAGCCAGCTGAGGAGTGCTGTGAGTTTTCATTGGATTAGCGTGATGTCCTTCAAAAACTTCAACAAATGTGATGTCACGGTCGACATAATTTATTTAAAATACATATATTTGGATCATGACAGGCCTGACAGGTCCATAAATGCGTGTCGGCCCAGCGGGCAAGCGAATCTTTGTGCACCGCCGGGCCAGTTAGACGCTGCTGTAAACACCTGTACTTACAAAGATATTTTTACTTTATTGCACTTACTGCTAAAAAAGGTCACAACACTCCTACGGTGGCCCTGAGGTGCAAAACACATTAACAAATAAGGCTAAACACTTATTTGTTAATGTGTTTTGCACCTCAGGGCCACCGTACACCGATGCTCCCAGCAAAACTGTGCACAGTGTTTGATGCTATTTTATTCACCTGTTATTTCTTCAGGGGGGTTGAACAGACTAGCTTCCCTTTTTCAACCTCTGACTTGACATCAAACCCTTTGTCAGCAAGGAGTTGTTGGCCAGTTGCTGCTGTAAAACAAAAAGTATTAATTCATATTTGACAATAAACAAAACAGTCTTGTGTATAGTTAAACTGTATGCTTATACACATTGATGACAGGATTGCTTTTTTTTTCTGTGACAGCATTTCACAGATGCTCCCAGCAAAACTGTGCGAATGACTTACAGAAACAGAGAAATGGCTGAAATGTTTTTAAAGTCAGACCTCAAATAATGTTAATAAAACATGTTTGTCTTGTGGAAACTACTACTGTATATTTTTTCAACGCAGAAAGAGTTCAAATGATGACAGCTAACAGTGCAGTGGTCTGTTCATTCTTATACAGCTGCATGTTTTATGCTATTTTATTCACCTGTTATTTCTTCAGGGGGGTTGAACAGACTAACTTCTCTTTTTCCACCTCTGACTTGACATCAAACCCTTTGTCAGCAAGGAGTTGGTGGACAGTTGCTGCTGTAAAACAAAAAGTATTAATTCATATTTGACAATAAACAAAACAGTCTTGTGTATAGTTACTGTAAACTGTATGCTTATACACATTGATGACAGGATTGCTTTTTTTTTCTGTGACAGCATTTCACCGATGCTCCCAGCAAAACTGTGCGAATGACTTACAGAAACAGAGAAATGGCTGAAATGTTTTTAAAGTCAGACCTCAAATAATGTTAATAAAACATGTTTGTCTTGTGGAAACTACTACTGTATATTTTTTCAACGCAGAAAGAGTTCAAATGATGACAGCTAACAGTGCAGTGGTCTGTTCATTCTTATACAGCTGCATGTTTTATGCTATTTTATTCACCTGTTATTTCTTCAGGGGGGTTGAACAGACTAACTTCTCTTTTTCCACCTCTGACTTGACATCAAACCCTTTGTCAGCAAGGAGTTGGTGGACAGTTGCTGCTGTAAAACAAAGTATTTATTCATGTTTGACAATAAACAAAACAGTCTTGTGTATAGTTACTGTAAACTGTATGCTTATACACATTGATGACAGGATTGCTTTTTTTTTCTGTGACAGCATTTCACCGATGCTCCCAGCAAAACTGTGCGAATGACTTACAGAAACAGAGAAATGGCTGAAATGTTTTTAAAGTCAGACCTCAAATAATGTTAATAAAACATGTTTGTCTTGTGGAAACTACTACTGTATATTTTTTCAACGCAGAAAGAGTTCAAATGATGACAGCTAACAGTGCAGTGGTCTGTTCATTCTTATACAGCTGCATGTTTTATGCTATTTTATTCACCTGTTATTTCTTCAGGGGGGTTGAAGGAAGAATCTCTTTGCATGTCGCAGGTTGAAACTTCAACACAGGCAGTGGACTGAGGAACAGCGAGGTCTCGTAGTAGACCTAGCTAGCTGCTAGCTTAGCAACTGTCCAGTAGCATTCTGCTGCGGGAGGTTGTTCTGTTTTGTCTGTTTCCCATATCCAAGATGTAATGTAGGAACGTAATCCACGGAGCTTGGATCACCACCATCCACGGATCACCACCGTACGGAGCTAGGATCACCACCGCGACCAGAGTAGTATTATTACCCCAGACTTCCGGAAAATTCTGGAAAAATACGAGTGCGCATGCGCGATGACGTCAACTGGTAAAAGGTCTATTTGGGTTATAAATACAGTAGTCCGTTTCTCGTGGGTGTTTGGGACCACGCATCACCTGCGATAAGTGAAAAACCACGAAGTAGGCATACAGTAGTCTAAGTTCAAGATCAGTAAACTTATGCGCCAGGCTGCAATCACACTCCTGCTACTTCCAATTTCCCTCAAACAAACAATTTAAATTATGCAACATTGTAAATAAACAATCCATACTGCATGGTACAGTATTTTTAGTATATTTTATATTTAAATAAAGGCATTTTAAAACCTTCCCACACTCTTGCAATATTCTAAACAATGTTTCTAAACTCTAAACGCTCTAAGACCACAGAATGTCATGATTTTAGCATTACTGTCACCCATCAAGTCAATTATTTTATCAGATGAAATTGCTGAAGTTCCATGATTTGATGGATTATAACATTTTGTTACATATGTATAGAGCTCAGAAAAATACACTACCGTCAAATATCCAAATGTATTTTGTGAAAAGATCAAGCTGTTACAATCTCAAAGGGAAAGATGTATTTGTAAAACCGCAATTAGAACTAGTTTGAAGGGAAGAACTGCCTTAATTCAGGGAGTAGGATTGTGGAATAACTTAAAGACAAATGTTAAGGAAGCCAAATCAATCCCTGTCTTTAAGAAACTGGTTAAGGTTGAATTGTTAAACAAATACAAATGAATGTATTTAAATGAGTAATATATACAGGTGATCCCCGACTTACGAGTGAGTTCCATTCCTCCGACTATCTCGTAAGACGAAAATTCGTACGTCGGAACACGAAACACGTGTTCTCGTAAGTCCGGATTTTCTGTCGTAAATCGGAAAATTTATGCTAGCGCTACTACGAACACTCGTTTTTCATCACAAACGTTCATACTAGTTCATCAATATGCTCAGAAACTTGTTTCCAAACGGTTAGCTAACACACTTTCATCTAAAAACACATAAAAGTGCTGTATTTTCTGTATGTTCTGTACAAATTTACTGTTCGTTCGCCAGCTCGTCAGTCCGGAACCTCGTATGTAAGAGCACTCGTAAATCGGGGACTACCTGTATAATTGAAATTTAAATTAGTTATTTACTTATTATTATTTATAGAAAAATTTGTCTAAATTCTTATTAGATAAATAAGGAGCAGATTTAAGAAGATATTTTCTTCATCTCCTACCTTTCATTTTATATTTTATACATTTTTTCTTTATATGTTTTTTCTTTTCCAATTTATATATACTATGTTAATTGTTGTATTTCATTATTGTAAATAATTTTTTTCTCCAAATACATGTGTTAATTGTTGTATCTCATCATTATAAAATGAATAAATAAATAAAAGTTTAGCCCTCTGCCTCCTCTCTGCCACCCTGGACTCAGCCACCTACAAGCGGTCTTGGCCACGCCCACTTCCCCACTCTGCACAGAGAAACAGTTGATCAGCTGCAGCAGGAAGCTTATCCTGCAGTAAGAGCTGCACATAGATGCAGGAGGTGCTAAATAATTTAAAAATTAACTGTAGCTTTCAACATCAGATCTGTGTTTGGTCGTTATATTTATTATCTGCGATGATTTTATGTCTATACTGTATTCTGTTTTTTTGTACTTCATTTTGTATGTTGCCTATGTGTTGCTTGTTGTTTGTTTGTACAGCACTTTGGTTGGCCTTGTCGCTGTTTTTAGTGCTCTATAAATAAAATGGTATGGTAAAATTAGTTTATTTTAAATTAAAACTCCATCCTGATCGTGCGGCTCATCCATCAACCAGCCAATTGTGTTATATCCACTCTTATTTTGAAAAAACTGCGATACAGCGAGTATGCGATAAATGAACCGCGAAGCAGCGAGGGACTAGTGTATAGGGGGGAACTAACAAATACATCGCTTCGCTGTGCAAGTCACAGGGCATGCAAATTTATGCAAATAGGTGCGACTTATACGGCGAAAAGTACGGTACCATTCTTTGTGGTTTTTCCGCGTCGTATTCTCCTTCCTGCATGGCGGTCGCCATCTTGTTCATGGTAGCAATGACGGAGCTGCAGGACTGTCGCAGAAGCTCTGGACCGTTCACGTTCTGAGAGCCGTAGACCTTAGAGGAGATGAAGTTAACACAATAAGACGGTAGCTGCTGATGCTCGGATCAGAACGAGTTGAGAAATTAGTTTAAACTTTCACTTGGTTGTCATTTGTTGGGAGTTTAAGCACAACCTGCTCCACAACTTTGCAGGCCATGTCCTCCAGTTTGAGCGCGTTCAGACCCTCCTGTTCTCCCAGCGGAGCCACCATCTGAGCTCCGGCGGCAGCCACTTCCTGCAGAACTGCGATCACGCGAGTCAGCTGCCGTCTGCACTCCGTCAGAGTCTCGGACACCTGCAAGGACGACACGTGACACAAAGCTCGAATGTCCGTTTCTATTTATTTGGAGAAAGAAAGAAGAAAAAATAAACTCCAATCGCGCAGGTTCGTTTGTGCACCTGCGGTCCGAAGCCGAGAGCGGCGGGGACTCCGGCGACATCCGTTCCGGGCATACGGCGGCGGATCTTCTTACAAAACTGTCTGATGTCAGAGCAGGACGTGTCGAGGTCTTTCAGAAGAACGGCGAGACCCGAACTCTCCTGACCCGCCGACAGGAACACCCGCAGACGAGCAACCTCAACTCCCATGCAGTCCAGGGCACTCTGGGTAAACTGGGGTGAGAGGGCGGCAAGCTGGTTAGACTAAAATAGTCATTTCATCATATTTTGGCTAGTGATTGTCTTAACAATACTTATTTCCCCAAAACTTTTTGTTAAACTAGCCAGAACCCGTCAGGTACCTTAATGTGGTCGGCTAGCTGCACCGTGCAGTCCTCGGACTGATCCGCCAAATGAACGCTGTACAGTTGCTGGAAGAGATAAGAACAGGACACTTGATATTTCATCATGTAGCACTTTGAGATTTTCATTAATGAAAAGTGCGTTATAAATTAAATTCATTATTATTATCATTTGTTCTTCATCATTTATTTTACTGAATAGAAGAGGCTTTTTACATAAACAGACATGGCAGCTGTGCAACGGGATCCAACAGAGAGAGAGAGAGCAACATTTAAGGGACACACATTTTTAACCACAACAAAAGAGCTAGAGATGAACACACTTATACGAGTGTTCAGTGGTGGGCGCAGACCGCTAGGGAGCGCTAAAGAGCTAATCCGCTTACAGTGGACCTAAACTTTTTGTCAGCGTTTTTGTGGATTGACTAACTTTTATAATTCATAAGCGATTTTGTGCTATTTTTATTTACAATGCAATACCGCTAATAACTAATTATCTATCAGTAAAAACGAAATAACGTATTTACGAGCTCGGACGACAGCGCCGGATGTGGTCCGTCACTAAAAAGCGTCCCCCTCAGTCTCTTGGTGTGTGCTCTCTCTATAGCAGTTAGCAGCCAGTGTGTTACTCTGCAGCCTTATTGCTTGTTTTTGAAGAGTCAGACGAAGAGTTTTTAACATGGAGGGTGAACTTATGGATGTTTCTCAGCGGCCTACGCGACGCGTCTGGATTTTAAAAAGTATTTCGCATTTGCCCTCTTCAAAATGGCGGCCGCGAGGGCCACAGTGCACGATCAGCTGGATTTAAAAATTAGTTTCGCTACATGCACTCGCGTGGGTGGGGAACGCTTCATTTCTTTAAAATTCAACAAGATATACACCTTGTAAAAATATATATGTTCGCTGACATTATAGCAAAAGTGTTTCTGAGCTTAACTTTTCCTTTAAAAATGAACGTAATGTTCAAATCAGCTGGATTTAAAGGGGACCTCAAAATTCACTTTTTAATGGTTTTTTTACTCAACTTTGGGTATGTACTTCATAAAAAAACATTCCTAGGGCCAAAAAAATGCACCCAGTGGTTTATTTACTCTAAGTATATTTATTTCTCTTTGATAGAAACGTTTCGTTTTCAAATCCTGCGGTTTGTGACGTCACAAGCTGCAGGACAATCCCCCTCCACCTTGAGTCCAGCCCCTCACCTAGCAACCCCTGATGATGCTCCACCCACTTCAGTATAAAAGATCTGATGGTTGTTTTTCCTGATTTCATCTCATCTTTGTTTAAATGTTCTTAATTTCATGTGTACAGCACTTTGTTGCAGCTGTGGTTGTTTTAAATGGCTTTATAAATAAAGTATAATTGTTTTTCTCATGGTCATGAGCTCTGGGTTATGACCGAAAGAACGAGATCTCAGATACAAGCGGCTGAAATGAGTTTTCTCCGCAGGGTGTCTGGACTCTCCCTTAGAGATAGGGTGAGAAGCTCAGTCATCCGGGAGGGACTCGGAGTAGAGCCGCTGCTTCTCCACATCGAGAGGAGCCAGTTGAGGTGGCTCGGGCATCTGGTTAGGATGCCTCCTGGACGCCTCCCTGGTGAGGTGTTCCGGGCATGTCCCACCGGGAGGAGACCCAGAGGAAGACCCAGGACACGCTGGAGGGACTATGTTTCTCGGCTGGCCTGGGAACGCCTTGGGATTCCCCCAGAGGAGCTGCTCCAAGTGGCTGGGGAGAGGGAAGTCTGGGCCTCCCTACTTAGGCTGCTACCCCCGCGACCCGACCCCGGATAAGCGGACGAAAATGGATGGATGGATGGATACATTTGTAAACCTGATTGTAGGAGTCCTGCCTTCCCCTCCAGCATCCTCAAGCAGCAGCTAATCAGCTGATTAGCTACACCTGCACCTGCCTCCTAGACCTCCACCTCCTGCTCTACCACAACCAGATGTTCAGCCAACGCTCGAACATTAGATTACCTTGGGTAATATTGTCACAGCCTCTGGTTCTTAGTTTTGACTCGTCTGCACTAACCTGCTTGCCTTTGCCCGTCTGTTCAGCTCCTGCTCCGTCCTGCTTGCCCGCTCGTCTCTAAGGCTGCGTCTGGTTGCCAACCCTGCACACCAAACCCATAATTAAGGACTTCATTCTGGACATCTTCACCACTCTTCAACTTCATCTGTACTCACCCACTGGACCCACAGTCTCTCTGGACCTCGCCCTCCGTAAACCCATTACTCCGACGCCACCTGCAAACAAATTCTACAGTAAGGACAAATACTTCTATCAGCACAATTGTCATAAAGAATCATTTGGACCTCAGGATATTCACCGCCTCCCCTCTTCTCTCCACAGCCCATTCCAGTTCCTGCACTGTAAATAAAAAGATCACTTTTGTACTCGCTTGTCCTCGTGTTCTTTGGTCTGCCATTTGGGGTCATATTCAGCAAACATCATGTTACTGAATATCTCCCACCCACAGCATATTACTGAATTAACTCACTTTGCTCTCTACAGAGACTGAGGAACAGCTTCTACCCTGAGGCTGTTAGACTCATGAATCTCTAACCAGAAGAATCACTGTGAAATATCACATGTTGCTGCTGTTCTGTTTCATGTTGCTGCTGACAAAAAAATCTGTTTCATGTTGCTGTGTTCATCCGTGTTCATCTGCTCATACAGACTCATGTTCGTGCTGCTGTTTGGAGTAATGTTTTCTATTATATTAGTGCTTAGTGTATTTTTAGTTGATGTTTTTCTTAGTTCATATCTTAGATGTTATTACTGTTTTTACTTTTACTTTTTATTGTTGGATGTAACTGGGACCCTGTGTACATAATCTTGTTTCATCACATGTACAACGTGTGGTGCAAATGACAATAAAGATTCTCTGACTCTGACTCTCTGATTTAGGGCTTTTTCAATTATGCTAAATATGAAAGGGTGGGTTTTGGCACCTTTCTCTTCCATATAAATAATAAAATATTGGGCATGGACAATATTAATTTTTCCTGGTAGTCAAGAGAATAGGAATGGCTATTAGTCAGCTTTCTAATTATTTAACATATAACAATTTATTTTATGAGTATATGTGTACATTTAATAGCAACAATTCAAATTCACATTCACTTGTAAAGATGTAGACTACTGTAGGTCTCCTCACTTTTTCATAATACAGAACTACTATGATGAAAAACATTTTTAAAACCTTCATCATGTATTTACTGGTAGCTTTTCTCACCTCTGTAGCTGACTGTCCTCTGACGTGCACCAGAGTCCAGTGTGCAGCATTTCTTGGCCATCTGGGATACACTGTGTTCTCCAGAGTCTCTAAACAGGACATGAGAACAGTGTTCATCTTTAGTCACCAGGTAAAATAACAAGAAATGTGAAGTACCAGTAGTTCAATCATAAGACATTAACATAATATCAGTAATATTAAGTATCTAATCTCATTTTAACTTTTTTAATACAACAAATAATAATATCCGGGTTATTTCAATTTCATTCATTCATTCAAGTTTAT
>JBBPBX010108120.1:0-11202 GCA_038048925.1 Garcialebias charrua
ATGGGTTACAACCATCTTTGCGGAGGCCTGAAAGGCCACTGGCTATCGTATCAGATGCCCTCTACCCATCCTCCTGTGTGGCAGTAGCACATCCATGTATTTAATACCAGAAAATATTCCACATCGTCTCCTTTAAAGGAAGTAGGACACTTTGGCCAGGAGGTCGAATTAGGCATCATGGTACTAGCTGCTCACCAAAAGGTAGTACTTTTCTCGGTTAGAGGGGTTTCTGTTGTCTGGCAGTCCATATCGCTTTTGATGAACAGGGCCGTAGGAGAAGATGTACTCACAATCTTTGTAGATGCTAGAGGTGGTGTTGGGCCCTGCATGCTGGACTTGGTGTTGAGGGATTCTGGAATTATGTTTTCTGCTGCTGCTTTCTGCTGCTCTGGGGCGGAAGTGAGACTACTTCCTTGGTGTTCTGGCTTTAAGCAGAGCCAGCGCCCGGTTCTGGTGGGAGTGTCTTGTAGTTCCTCCCATATGGGCGGCACATGGCTTTGAGACCTTCTTGCAGGATGACACGTCCTAATAAGGCCACAGCTATCACACCGACTAAGCTTGCCAAATAAGGCCAGATCTGAACGAACAGATTGACCATCCATCCTTTGACTGCATTTCCGCCTTCTTTGATCACTTCACCCACACATGTTCGCTTCTGTGGCTTTGCGGCCTACTGTATAGCTTACAGTTTCATACCAAGCACAGTTGTGTTCATCTCCTGTTTTGCCACACTTTTTCCGACTTTCCTCTGGGTATTGCCGTCTCTCAAAACACAAATAAAAAATTGAATTTTATCTCAAATGTTTCATCCAGGCCAACAGCTAGTACATTAAAGCCATATTAATTACACTCTGTAAGCAGAAAAAATATACACCGAATGATTTTGAAGCTATTTATAACGTAAACAGAAATAAAACCAATGCTAACAGAAGAGTCCGTCTCTCAAAACACAAATAAAAAATCGAATTTTATCTCAAATGCTTCATCCAGGCCAACAGCTAGTACATTGAAGCCTTATTAATTACACTCTGTTAAGCAGAAAAAATATACACCGAGTGGTTTCGAAGCTATTTATAACATAAACAGAAATAAAACCAATGCTAACAGAAGAGTCCGTCTCTCAAAACACGAATAAAAAAATCAAATTTTATCTCAAATGCTTCATCCAGGCCAACAGCTAGTACATTAAAGCCTTATTAATTACACTCCGTAAGCAGAAAAAATATACACCGAGTGGTTTCGAAGCTACCGTATTCGTCGGTCTATAACACGCAGTTTTTTTTTGCTCATTTGAATGTCCTGCGTATTATACACGAAGCATATTATTTATGGATTTTTCCCCATATTTTTAGACCCATTTTTGGCTCTGATTCACCGTTTTTCATTTTGGCCTAAAAATGGTGCAGTACCACTTTTGTCCGCTAGCGGACACTTCCAGAGAGTCCACCGACCGTCATGTGTCCGAAAAAAGCCTCCTCTGCTCGGACTGAATGTCGCTGTCTAGCTCCCTGCTCTGGAGGTAGCTACCATTTAGCTGTGTTGTTAGCGGGTTTTTTAGCAAGATAACTCATAAACCACACCGCAGATTTTCTTGAAACTTACAGAGTGTAATTATTTGGTGGTCATTTACAATCTGTTAGTTGCAGAAGATATTTAGAGCTAAAAAATAGCTTTTAGCATGTTAGCTGTTAGCTACCATAAACAGATACCTACTGTTTAGATAAACAGCTCAAAAACCACTCGATGGATATTTTTTCTGCTTATAGAGTGTAATTATATGGCTTCAATTTACAGACTGTTGACCTGTAGAAGAAATTTGAGATAAAATTCGATTTATTTACAATTTATTTTCGTAACGCCCCCAAGGCTGTTTGGAAAAAGTCAAACCGAAACAATTTAAATTCAGCAGATTTGACCATTTCGTGAATTGATTAAGGAACGGTTAAGCTCGGGAACCCTTGTGCTATAACGTCAGCTAAGAAATATATTTTTTCTCAGCAAAGAAATAATAGTTTTTACCGTTTTAATCTTGTAAAGTCCTTCCGTGCTGACGCTTCTGTGGCCGCCATTTTAAGCAGGGCAAACGAGGTGCTGACACGTCGCGTAGCGGTGACGCATAATAGATGCGTATTAAACACCGAAGATTATTATGTATGGTTTTTTTCTGGTTTATTGGCAATAATTGGTCAAAGCGTATTATACACGGGAACGTGTTATAAACTGACGAATACAGTATTTATAACGTACACAGAAATAAAACCAATGCTAACAGAAGAGTCCGTCTCTCAAAACACGAATAAAAAATCGAATTTTATCTCAAATGCTTCATCCAGGCCAACAGCTAGTACATTAAAGCCTTATTAATTACACTCTGTAAGCAGAAAAATTATACACTGAGTGGTTTCGAAAGCTATTTATAACATAAACAGAAATAAAACCAATGCTAACAGAAGAGTCCGTCTCTCAAAACACAAATAAAAAATCGAATTTTATCTCAAATGCTTCATCCAGGCCAACAGCTAGTACATTAAAGCCTTATTAATTACACTCTGTAAGCAGAAAAAATATACACCGAGTGGTAATGCTGGGCGATATGGAAAAAAATCATATATCACAATATGGACTTTTTTATATCACGATAACGATATATATCACGATATATACAACACGGTGTGTGTGTGTGTGTGTGTGTGTATACAGGAAAAATTTGGACCAAAGTTTTTTTATTTTTTTTATTTTATTATTTTACTACAGATACAGTTACAATTATAAGAATGTGAACAAAAAGAACAAGGAAATTTGGACCAAAGTAATAATAATAATAATAATGAATTTAATTTATAACACACTTTTCATTAATGAAAATCTCAAAGTGCTACAAAGTGCAACAAAATTAAACGTCAATAAAACAAGTGATAAAACAAGTAAAATCAATAACAGTATCAACTAAGAAAAGGAGTTTCTACTTTGGTCCAAATTTTTCCTGCAGGTGGCGGTAAAACAACGGCTGCAAATAAAACCCACGAAGAAGAAATCCACTCAAGCTGGAGTAAACAAGGCAAGAAACAGAAAAGAGAAAACGTTGCGTTTGATTCCGGTTCCGTTGTGTCTCTGGTCTGTTTTGTATTGGTTAACTGGACCCGAGTTCGGACTCGGTTGGACTCTGGGTTCGTGTCCTCTGGACCCATTTTGTCTCCGAGTTTCAGCGGAGCGAAATAATGGAAGCTAACAACGTGAGCTTCCCCTTCTTTTTGGTAAAAGTTCTTCCTTGGGCTGCCTGCGCAGCTGTTTCTCCTTGTTGTGGCACCGGCTTCATGCCCCTGCGTCTCTGTTGCTCTCGAGTTTAACAACGTAAAGCATGTGTTGCAAACCCACGCGTGCGTCAAACATAAAGCAGCGCCGTCATCTCGCAAAACCACAATATGAAGCTTCTTTGCGACAGTTTTTTTTTTATTCTTATTTATCACGATAGAGACGATAGAAGGAAAGTAGCACGATAGACACGTTTCTATCGTCCTCACAATACATATCGTCATATCGCACAGCACTAAGCGTTACCTTTACAGAGATCAAGTTTTTGTGTGTATTCCAAAGGGTTCAAGAACATCATTTAATAAAATGTTGGTATGCCTTTCATTTTAAGCATTCTGGCTGATGGTGGGGGTGGGACAAACAGGAGTTTAAAACTACCGGTAGTCAAACTTCTAACTGAAGAAGTCTTGATCCAGATTTAACAACAAAACAGCTAAAAGTTTAGTTATTTTGGTCAGATCAATAAATGTAAACCTTACAGTCATGGAGACTCATCTGCTGGTGATTATGAACATCTGCAAAGTTTTATTTCCATGCAATGGATAAGAGATTTACATAGTTCAGTTACAAACAACTTTGCATTTATGAACAACACATACCGTACATTCAACACCACTGAGACTTTAATTACTGACAACACAAACTAACACCCCACAGAATCCAAACTAAATAGTCAAGACAAAAATTGCCTAACACCAGGGTGTTTCACACTGGTGAGTCCTTTAACAAATGTATGAATTCTACAAAAGGTTTGGGTCCCAGTATAATAAAGTAAACAAAACAAAGACTTACTACTGTGCGCAGTCGATGAGTTGATATTCATTGGACCGTTCCCAGCAAACTCTCACACCTTCGTCCTGCCAGAGGCGCTTCGTATGGTCATAAAACACCTGAAAAGTCAAAGTTGCAGATAGATCAACAACATACCGCACCAGGAAATGTCCAAAAACTGTACAATATGTAAGAAAATTAAAGATCTTGATGACAGCTTTGACTGGAAACATGGCAACCAAAGTATCTGAAATTGAACCAAGAGACTTTGGGGAATTACATCACAGGCTAAGTGATGAACAGATAATCTACAATAGAGCAACTGATGAGAGCAAAAAATCAGTTCTAACTAAGCCAAAAAGAACGAGTGGATAGTTTTCTTTAAAAAGTTACAGCACAGAATCTGACTTAGGTTATTATTTCTTGTGTGCTAATGGGAGAAGGAGTTTATGGACAGATGGCAGGAGGCAGCAATACTTTCTAGCTTAGTTTGGAGTTTGAGGTCGGCCCAGAGTGGAGCAGCAGATGAGTAAGATCTGGCAGAGGCAGGAAACAGAACGAGTTCACCGAGTTCATGAAGAAATGGAGAGCTTTGTACTGACAAAATACTTGGCTTGTCATTACACAGAGGCCTCTCTGCAATCATCTACTGGTCAGTTTTTAAAAAAAAAAGCCATTTTGCTGCTTAGCAGCTGGAAAATGTAGTATTTTACAAATAAACAAGTTTTAAGCAGCAAAGCAAATACATTTGAAGGGCTGGTCATAATGCCTTTAATGAAAAATGGACAATTTCTCTCTGGGATGTGAATGCGACTAGTTTGCAAATGGCATATTTCCATGTTGGGAATCTACAATATGTGTCGAAGCATTCGTGTGGAAGGTCTCAATTTCACTGCGTGAAAAGCAGAGCAGAGGCTTGCAACCTCTGAGACAAATGCATTGAGCTGAGGTGGGCAACAGAATAATGTGCAATGCCAAGAATACAGTTTGCATGCCGTTCACACAAATAAAGGCAGTGACTTTCAAAGAGTGGCTTGTTGGTCAATGGGCAAACACCAGGAAGACCAAAAAAAAAAAGCTCATTTTTTTCACAATTTTTCCTCAAATTTTAAGACTACAATAGTAGCAGCCCAGTGAAATGCTACCTTAAGATCAACAATTATTGATTTAATTAGGTACAGTCATTATATTTTACGCATTAACTTAAGTAAGCTAAAACAAAATGTTAAAGCTACTGTATTTTGTTTGAACATCTCCAGTACATTAACCCACCAAATGTTTTATTTTATTTTATTATTACTGGTGTAATTTTGCATAAACAACAGAATCGAATAATGACTGACAAAAATGCTTTGGCACTTGCAAACTTTGAGTTGAAACAAAGATTGTGAAGAACATCTTCTGGTCATCAATGAAAGCCAGTTAACACGTTTGAAGGACTGAATGCAAAAATAGCAAACCCTGTGACACATTTTTACTGATGTACTGAACTATTCTTACACTTCTGCTAACAAGAATTTATCTGTACTTGGTTTGTGTACAATGCATCATCTCAGTTGCACTGTATATGCTAGTTACCCTTAAATGGAAACGAGTGTGTCTTTGCATGCAAGAGTGTACATGTTCACATGAAAAGATGAGCGAATATACACTATGTACTCATCTGTATCATTATTAATGTTTTATTTTGGCCTTTGTGTATGTGGACTGCAGTCAGTGAGCCAGAGCAAATGTTATTCCTTTCCACAGAAAAGGAATGCTTTTATTGCTTGTGAGTGCAACAAAAAAAAGTTTAAATGAGTGTGATAACTCAGGTTAGACTCTCGCTAAAAAGTACGCAGCGACTGGGTGTAGAAGTTACTAGGTAAATGTTTCTACTTATCAGTGGTGGGCACATGAATGCTTGAGAGCGCTAAAGCGCTAATCCGCTTACAGTGGACCTAAACTTTTTGTCAGCGTTTTTGTGGTTTGACTAACTTTTATAATTCATAAGCGGATTTGTGCTATTTTTATTTAAAATGCAGTACCGCTAATAACTAATTATCTATCAGTAAAAACCAATAAACTTATTTAGAGGCTCTTATTCTGGCTCTGTTGCTGCTAGTTTTACCTTTTTCCCCACCGTAAAGAGCAGAGCGGAGAACAGACTCGGATCTACCATGTAGGTAAATGATGCCGTTGCCTGGGGATCCCAATCAGCATGGGGCCCCGGCCCCGCCGCGCCCCGGCCAGTCACCTACATCCCTAACATTGATCCTGCTTGTTAATGTACATTTAACATAAAAATAATTATAGTTACGATGAAAACGATCATTAAATACGCAATAAAAAAACGGTCGATTTCTTTATCCCCCTACTAAAAATGGACTATTCCATCTTGACATCTTCCGGGTCAGAGGTGAACTCAGGGGCTAATTCTGTGGCTAGCTGTTTGTGCTGGGTACTTGGATAAATCCGCAGAGAACCCCGCTGTTTCAAGCCAAATTAACGCGGCCGGAGGATTTTATTGTGTGTTTTGTGTCGACCATTCGACGGTGAGTCGTTAGTTTTATGTATTTTAGTTACTTTTCATTAAATCTGTTGACTACCTATAGAATCTTGACATCTTCCGGGTCAGAGGTGAACTGGACGCTGAACTCTGTGTCCAGCTGGTTGTGCTGGGTTACTAATGGATAAATCCGCAGAGAACCCCGCTGTTTCAAGCCAAATTAACGCGGCCGGAGGATTTTATTGTGTGTTTTGTGTCGACCATTCGACGGTGAGTCGTTAGTTTTATGTATTTGGGTTACTTTTATGTATAAATGCGGTGGCGACACACCCGTGTATTTGAGATTTAAAAGTGGTTTTAGGGATTAAAAGATCATTCTATTTTTTGTTAATTTCGTGGCCGAATAGAATATATGTACGTAAAGTATTAAATAAATCCTTTGATTTTTGTAATTTCATCCTTTTAGGATCATTTTTGTTACTTTTCAGTTGGCAGTGTAGTGCAAATATTGATAACGCTGCCGGCTATATATAAATATATATATATATATATATATATATATATATATATATATAATATATAAATATATAAATAGCGGATTAGATTAGCTTCCCCTAATTTTCATAAGACATTTGTGCTTTTGAAATTGTGGACCTAAAAAAATTAATAAGCGTTTTAGAAATTGTGGAACTAATTTTTGGATTAGCGCTGCCCAGCACTGCTACTTATATTTGCAGACAACAGAAAAATATATAAATTAAATGACAAATGACAAAAAAAATTAGATTTTTTTGAGGTGTCAAAAAAGTTTTTTTTTTAAAATCTATGTAAATGCATTTGTGTTTTGCTCATAAATTAGATTTGAAAAACACTTTTTAGACCGCCGAAAGAATGTTTGTGGTCTTGTGGTCAAGTTAAAATTTTGCGATGTTTAAGAGAAATTTAATAGAAATTTGACAACAAAATTTTTAATAAAAAGTGTTAAATAATGCAAATACTGTAATTTATTATCATTGACAGAAGGCATTTGTTTTATGTGACATCTAAATTTGCTTTAGATTTTAAATCAATGGCAACAATTTAAGACACAAAGTTAAACTTTTGATCATGGATTACTCAACCGAAACAATATTTAAAATGATAAGATGAAAATTTTCAAAGTCTCATTTAAGACTTCAACAGATGATTTCAGTAACTTTTCATGTTTCATTTTTCACATCTACATGTGTAAATCACGTGTAGGTCACAAAAAGCTTTCACAATGCCTTTTATAGTTCTATAGCTGTGCAACTGCGTGCATATTTTATATTGTACGATCAGGGATGTCTATAAACTGACTGCAGACTTATTTTGAAAAGCTGTTGTGATTCTTCTGTAGTTATATTAATCCATCCATTTATTTTTACCAGAATTTATTTTATTTTTTTTTATTTTTTTTACAGATTACGTGGCAACTGCTGCTTTTCTCAACGAGTCCGGACAGGTTCCATTATATTAATTATTTTAAACTAATTAGGGAGAGCCAATCATGGATTTTCTCTTTACTCAATTTTTTTTTTTAACTTTAGTTCAAAAGAAATTTGATTTTGACAAGTCCAATTTTAATTTTAGTACAAATTCCTTCTAATCAACTAAATTTTCATTTTGTTGTTTCAGCACGTATGAGGTTAGAGTTTTGTTTGCACCCAGACAGAGAAAATCCTGTTTCTGCTGGGTAAAGGTGAGATTTGCTCTTGTAACATCACCCTTTTCTAAACACAAAACTTTCTCACAGTCATTTTTTTGTTCCAGATCTTGAACAATACTGTGTGGTATTTTGCATGTCTTCAAACCTATACTGTAGTTGCTAGAAGTACAGTTTCAGGACCAAAGAGTACAAGTTAAATAATATATATATATATTATTCTAAAGGTCTCAGAAAATCACTTCATTACAAAGTACCGGTATAGTATTTCATTAATGTTATTTAATTTCTCATTTAACATGACAAAACTAAATATACTTCTTGTGAATACCTTCTATAACTAAGGAATGCTGATTTGATGCAAAACTCAGATAATTTTAAAAACATTAAATATTTAACTGAGACTCTGTGTGGTCTCTGTATCTTCTTCCCTTGCTGAAGGCAACGCCAACCAGTTGAAATGGTTTCCAGTATACTAAGGCAGAGTAGGGGGAGCAGGAAGTGGGTGGGGGAGACAGTTAAAGAGGAGGTGGGGAAACTGAGTCTATCCAACAGTTTTCTCATCTATTATTTTACTGAGTAACCACACAGTCATTTCTGGGCAAACCTTCTGGTCATTTACATCACTAAATGTATTTCACCAACATAATCACTTCCTGCTATAATCCCTACACACCAAATAATTAAAAAAATGTGTTCTAGTCTCCCCTCTAATCGAGAGCCTGCAGGTTTATAGAAAAAGTCCAGTGGCCGACAGACAACCCAGAAAGGTGAGGGTTAGCTTGAAACAGGCAAACATATTAAATTTGCCCTGACGTATACTGTATAGAGGCAATATCAGAAAACATCCTTTTGCTTACATACAAATGCACTCACTCTCCACTGGACACTCAGCTGTAAATGACAGAATGTACGAGAAAGAATGACCCGTTTATACAAAAGGAAATACTGCTGAAAAAGCACAGAACAGAAGTTTTTTTTATAGCCTCTGTCTAGAAAAAAAAACTTACAGATACATCATTCAATCTTTTTTCATTTAATTTCTACATACATAATACAACAATACAATAAATTACTAGACTCTAAAAACATAGATACACCAATTAACATGTTGCAGAATCAGGATATAAGAACATCCAGGGTACAATTCTCTACAAATCTGTTGAAAAATCCAACAACCTTTTTTAATCTATGATAAAAAGCACAGATGAAAGGTTAAGAGCCACTAAAGGAGTGAAAAACTTCCGCATTACAAATTTAGGACTAAAATGAATATTTACGTCCTCTTTTTTTTAAATAATAAAAGTCTGAATCAAAACTAAAACAGACTAATAGTAACATCCAATTTTTTTTCTCTATCTTCTCTTGCTTTGTTCTTTGACAATGACGTGCAGGAGGAAACAGCAGCTCAAAAAGTTTAAATGTCCCTTTAAAAAAATTAAGTAACAATTCAAGTTTTTTTGTAGGGTTTATCATAACATTGCAAAGCCTTTCCAATCCAAGCAACAACCCATTAATCTGGTCTTTTTAAATTTTTTGCCACCAGCTCAATAAAAATAATAAACATACAGGACTTCCGGTTGGGCTTCGAAGAGATGTAGACGTGGTTTGTTGAGCTCCCCACACCGACCTTAATATCAGCCAACAAGACCTTTTTTATTTTTTATTTGAGGCTTTAGGCCGATTGTGTGTATTGTTTTAACCCGTGAGGATTTGCCTTTTTTTATTTTTTTACTGGAACTGACGTCTTTTCATTTCTGTAAACATGCCGGACCCGAGGAAGGGAGCTAAAGCTAGCGCAGCAGCTGAAAACACGAGCTCGGGGCAGTCAGCTATATTAGAAGCAATAACTTCATTGAGAAATGAACTATTGGCGAAAATGGACGAGAAAGCAGAGATGCAAAACGAAGAAATTCGCAAACAAATCAGCAGTTTGAGAGACGAGTTGAAGGGGGCTATCGACCAGGCTAACAACAAAGCTAATGCACTCGAGAAGTGCACCGCTAGCTTGGAAACAGCAGCGAATACTCACTCAGATGCTATCGCTAGCCTGGAGCAACAGGTATCCGAGTTGAAGAAAGAGGTGGGAGGCTTGGCAGCCAAGGCTGAGGATCTGGAGCCGAGGTCACGGAGGTGCAATCTGCGCGTCTTTGGAGTCAAAGAAGGACGTGAAGCGGGTGTTACGGCGAGTAGCTTCATTGCTAAGCTACTACAAAACGTGATGGGCCTGGACGCACCTCCTGTTATCGACAGGGCACACCGCACGCTGCAGCAAGCACCGAGAGACAAACAGCCCCCGAGAGCCTTTGTTGTCAAGTTCCATTACTACCAAGAGAAGGAGGATATTCTACGCAGGGCAGTTAAAGCATCAAAACTTGTTTCCAAAGAAGGTGACGTCATCAGAGTGTTCCCAGACTACACACAATCTGTGGCGAGGCAGAGAGCAGCATTCGGGCCGGTAAGACAACAACTACGGCAGTGCGAGGGAGTGAAGTACGGTCTTATGTATCCTGCAAAACTGAGGGTTACGACTCAGGACGGTGTGCAGAGGAGCTTCACTGACCCAGAGAAAGCTGCCACCTTCGCTAAAGGACTTATGGAAGCATAATAGCAACCCTGCTAATGGTGACATTTAATTATGTCTCTGTGTGTCTTGGATGTTGATGGAGTTCTCTGTATAAATAATGTTGCAGCTTTAAAACAGGTTTTTCTTTATTTTATTGTATTTTATTTATTTATTTTAAATTTATTTCTGGCAATATACACCACTCAGGACTGGTTGTAAAGACATTAAGAGAGGATGTGGTGATATGTTAATTCCTTGGGGTTTTCAGTCTATTCATTTTAATACATGTGTGCATATATGTGTGTGTGTGTGTGTGTGTATGTGTGTATGTATGCAAGTGTATATGTGTATATATGTGTGTATGTATGTGTGTATACACAC
>JBBPBX010108122.1:0-11201 GCA_038048925.1 Garcialebias charrua
ACAACTCACAACTTTAATATGCCAGTTGTCACAAACTACAAACAACCCTGAACTGGTTAAAGCTCCACTGACATCATCTTTTAACTTTCCATAAAATGGCACAACATATATATATATTAAGATTGACCCCTGATCGTTTCTGCTAAAACAATGTTAAATTAATTAGAATTCCTCTCGCAAATTGTTTAAAATTAGCGCAGTTTTTTTAACACGATAAATAGGGTTTTCACCGTCGCAGGATGATGACGTAATGACAAGGAGCGTCTCTACTGCGCCACTTGAAAACAATGGAGGAGCTACAAACTCGATCCGTCCAATTTAGCCATTTAAAAGTTAATAATTTAGCGGATTGTCTTCAGAGAAGCCAAAGTTATTTCCAGTAAACAGCAGGTTATAATGTTTTTCAGCTCCTGCTGGTTTTTGGAGACTTCCACTTCATGAGGTGAGCTGCTGTGTGTGGTTACATGAGCTGCATGTGGACGAGGCAGAGAACATGTACATCATCTCCACAGCACTGAAATGGTAATATATTAGTTAATGTTTCTAATAATTATTCAACATTATCATTTATTAGTTTGTGTACTGTAATGGACCTACCCAGGGTCAAACTAGGGTTTTCGAACTGTCCAGTGATGACCTTTACTGACCACTCAGTAAAGCAAGACATTTACTACAAAATCATTCATTTAGCTATAATCTGATAAATATAGTCACCAAAAGAGACTATTTCTATCTTTGATTTTATTCTAATGTGATCAAAAGAATAACTTTTGTCATTTTCATGATGTGTGCTTTTAAGCTGTGTCATTCTGTAAGAGTTAAACTGTGTTCACTGCTGTGTTTAAAGGTGAAGCCTTCGGGTCACAGAGACCGGACGGTTTTGTTTAGAAACTCAGAGACAGTCTCATGAGCTGGGCTCCAGCTTTATCTATCTTTTTCCTAAACATTTCTCTCTGCTGCTGTTTGTAACCTTGGGTTTGATAAGGCAAGTGAACTCCTCTCTGTGTTCCTGTCTTTTTAAGTTCTAACTGTGCGGAAACGCTTCAGTCTTTGAATGGACAGAGAGTTCGAATGGACAGAGACCTGAAAGCTCTCTGCCTTGCAGCTGGTCAAGCTTGGTCAAGAGCCAAAGACTAACTTGTCAGCTAGAACTGATGGACGCCTCCATCCAGTTCCCCGAGCAAAAGCTCCAAAGTTCCTAATGAACTTTCTTTGAGAAACATCTCGTCTTGAAGTCGGCCAGAAGCTGCCACATGTTTCTGACGGCTGACGCGGATCCGAGGAGACGTTGGAAGTAAACGACCAGTTCAGACGTACGAGGGCCGGAAGGACTCTGTGCACCTGGGAGGCTGGTAATATCTTTATCAGACGCATCGTCAAAAGGTAAAGCTGTTTACAAACGTACCTGGGATTTAGCCGAAGTCGGATGGAAAGTGTCATCTCTGGTTACACTCGAGATAAATAACTTAATCTCTCCAACCTCTTATTCCTCCTTTTCCCTTTCCCTCTCAATCTTAAGCTGGAAACTATTTTAAGCTGAAGAGCCCCTCAGACTAAATATGTGTAACATCTAGTATTTATGTCTGTTGTGTTAAATCAAGTGTGCTGACGTATTTGAATTGAAAGAAAGTGAAATCATGTCAATCAAGTGTAATGGTGTTAATTTAGTTGATTTATTTTAAATAAATGATAGTGTCTCTTTGACATATCAAACTAAGTTAACGTGTCCATTGTCACTTAATGGCTCTGTTTATTTATCCATCATAAAGATCACAGAAATATTGAATAAACTGAAAAAGAAGAGAATCCGTGAAATTACTATTCAATCTGAATAAGTAAATTAAGGTAAAAAGGAGGTCAGTATTAAACTGACCCCCTCTAAACCCTTTACATCTGGTGGCCTCGTATCGGCTTCTAAAAGTTTATTGATAAATCTGTGGTCTCAGTCATGAACTGTAACGTCATGGTTGGCATAGTGGGATCCAAGTTTTAAACTCTGAGGATAATAATTTGGCTGAGGTGTTCAAGACAGGCAGATTCTGCATGTTTTTATCATTTGAAGCTGTGAGATTATTATTGTTTCAACTCTGTTACACGCTGTTGGAAGCATTCAGGTGAAGTTTTTGTCAGCCGTAGTCTGTGGAGGTTCTGGTTCGGTTCCGATCCAGCTCACTCGCACAGACTCCTGTACGGAGCTTTGTTGAAATGACCGCCGAGTCATAGTGCCTGGAAGCTAATTTAACATCTACAAGATTGCTGTTGTGGTATTTTACATTTTAAAGAAGGTCGAAGCAGCATATATGTTAGAACGTTGTCGGATAATGGGTTCTGACCCGAGTTTTCTGCTCCTCTAACGTGGACCGGAACCGACCTTGAGTGACTCCGTGAGAGTCCGTGTTGTTCAACAGCTGCAGTGCTGGGTTACTGAGCGTGACTAAGTTGGCCTGTCTAGATGTGCGCCGCATGTTTCAGCATTTTGGGAAGTTAAATTGTAGCGTTTGAGTTGTTTAAAGAGCTGTGAAGTTGTTTTCTGCTGTGCAAACTAGCGTTAAGAAGACGTGTGTCTACATGTCTGTTTATGAGCTGTGATTGGATGATACGAGTGCTGTGTGCTGTGAATCACTCTTGTAGCGAACGCTGATTCGCTGTTGTGTGCTGTCCACCACTCTTGTAGCGAACGCTGATTCGCTGTTGTGTGCTGTCAATCACGTCGCACGCCGTTGCGACCAGCCCATTTTGTCGTCATTTCCGGCACGACATTGGTCGAAGGTAAGGAACTACATTCGCCATGTATGCTTGTAGAATGAACTACTGACGCTGTGATTGATTTGTTGACGCCACGTATGTTGTAGCGAGCTCCGCCTCGCAAGCACTGAAGCTGGTGACGCGCTACGCACGCTGCGTTGGCCCGCCCATTTTTGTCGTCACTTCCAGGTGCCGCACTTTGAGTGACAGGTCACACTCGCTGGTTCACACTCGTTCACACACGAACACACACTTAAACACTCATCTGAAGCCATCAACACTGTCTAGCAACATAAACTTGTCTCTGACAAGAAAGCGGTTCGAGCAATTATCACGTTCTTACTGAAAACTAACCCTAATAGGTTGTTTTCTTTCCATGTACTGATTTAAACTCAGTCGCTTCGTGATAACATACTCGACGCTGCCCCCTGCTGGACGTTAATAGATGAGTTTTCTCTCAACACCTCATAAAGTCAGCATTTTTATGGTAAAAATTACCAGCTTTAAAATTGTTCTGTACACAAACAAAAAATCCTGTTTATTTTAAATAAAGAATTTTTGAATAACAGAGGTACAGACGAACAATTGATGCTCATTTTAAATACTGAAGAGATTTAAAATAACACTCAAAAAAGCATCTTTTATTTGATTTTCAGATTAAATAAAATTAATAAATAAAATGATGGAGAACAGAGAATTTCCACATTAAGCTCTTCACATCTCTGAATTTTAAACAGAATTGGTGTACACTGTACACTTTTAGTTAAAAATTGCATTTTTAACGTTTTTCTGTGTAAAATTAATGACTCCAGTTTATTTTAAATACAAAATTTAAAATAAACAGAAAGCATCTGCTGACTTGATTTTCACAAAAAATCAAAACAAAGATAGCAGAACAACTTTGAGGATGTCAACAGACAACAAATTGATAAAAGTCACTGATTTTTATTTGGAATGCCATCTGTCATGTTATGCTAAGCACACAAACACCTCCAGTTTATTTTAGATAAAAAATATTTAAAATAAACAGGTAATCCATTTTTCACTCCTGAAAACAGTTTAGCCAAACTGCAATACATCTTTTTTAAGGCATAATGGAGCAGCATTCTGGGTACATTTTAGTGTGAACAATGTATTTATTTCGAATCTTTTAAATAGTGTTTGAGTAAGTAAAACGGACGTCATGCTTGGGTTAGTTAGTAACTGTTGTTGAAAAATAAGTTATATTTTAAAGTTAACACTGCAAAAAGGCATTTAACTTTTACAATTCATTTGAGGGTAAAACCTGAAGAAGGTACCTATGAATAGAAATACTTATTACACAGTGAAACACTTAAACCAGACAGCTGATTAGTTTGATTGACTCAGTGCTGCATTAAAAGTGGAGATTTATTTGCACACATTAAAATTCGAACTGTCTTATTGATTTTCACAAAAAGTCAAGTTAAAGATGGAAGTTCAAGACGGTACGCGTCCAAGGCTCATACAGTATGTGCCTCTAGAAGACCCATACATCAGAGGGTACCAAGAGGAACCCCGGAGCCATGAACTTGCTCCCCCTGCACCTTGCACAGAGGAAAAATCTTTCTCATTGTGTGGTGACTACTCAGCTGCCCGAAATGTCTTGCAGAGAAACGATGAACATCCATATTTTTTCTTTGCCAGAATTTTGAAGGCGTATATAGGTGACATGATGGAACCTGACCTGGAAGAGCAGACGCTTTTCAAATCTGTTTTCAGGGATAATCTAATCCCTGATGTTAGATTCGAGTTGCCATGGAACTTGGCCTGGGGTGATTTAGAAGCAACATCTTTGCATGAAATAGTACAGTGTGCTGCGGATGTCTTTGCAGTTAACATGCTAGCCAAAACACCCTTACAGGTGTCCCCGAATGAAGCGGACAAATCCCACTCGCTGGAGCTAGAAGGGACAAGTTCATCAACTCCCTCTCCTAACAAAGGCGAAAAGAAACAGACCTTGCAACCTGACAAACCACAAAGTGGGGGTATCCGCTGGAGAAAGAAGCCAAAATGGTTCAGATCGAACCAGATGGGTGAAAAACAAGGCCCATCGGTGGGTGAACTTCAAAAGAAATTGAAGTGTGAGGACCTAGACTCGTGTAAAAATGAGTGGTCCCAACAGAAACCCCCGAGCCTTGGAACTGCACCTCCCGCGCCTCGAACAGAACAGTTCGAAATAGGCAAGGAGTCACAAATGTCCCGAAACAATGGCCCAACACCTCTATGCTCGGAAGAGACAGAGGAAGTAAGTAGTTTGTCAGTAGATTTGAATGTTGCTGTGCTTGACCAACCTGATACAATGAGTGGCATTATCATTGATAATGACACTATCAACATTGACCGACCTGGAGCGATGTGTAGCACCGTCTTTCACAAGACCTCAGCGCACGCTACTACCAACATGGCCATGGATGTTGACAGCAAACCAATTGCTGACAAACAACGACATCCTGAAGGTCATGATACTGTCAGCCAACAAGATGCTGACAGTAAACAAGATTACACAGACAGAGGTACACGTGAACGGAAACGTGTACCAAGACCCAAGTGGTTTCTGTGTAACTTTATGCAAAGGGGGGTGGCTAAGAAAGCCTACCTGCCCATCACACTGGAAGGTGTCCTTGAGCGTGAAGCCCTCCTGGATGGCAGTTCTGATATAACTATTATGTCGGCCAAGCTGTTCGAGGAGCTGAGGACCGCCGCCAACGGTGTTGACGGGCAAATACCCTTTGAGGAATGTGCTATTGAGCTACAGGGTCTCGCAGAGACGAGAACAACCCTAACAGCCATAGCTATGGTTCACATGCAGATTGGCAAAACGACACTACACCACCCAGTGTATGTGTCCACACTTGACTCATTCCCATTTCTGGTTGGCCAAGACTTTATAAACCGTTTTGAAGCGATTATAGATTATGGTCAACAGAAAATGTGGGCAACAGTGAGAAAACCCCTGCCAATAAAAGTGCCTCCTCGTTGTGGTACAGACTGCCTAACCGCAGGTACCGCAGTGGCCACGAGGGACTCCCCAACCGTGGTCACAAGCCCGGTAAGTGAACCTTCAACTACAGGTGAGACAGTAGAGACTCAACAGTTGGACCAGACTCTGGCCCGACAAGAGAACCTCCTCTGCGAGCTGACACAGTCAGCACTCACTGAACACTACCTACCACAGGTAGTGAAAGGTGTTGAGATCCAAGGATCCTACACCGAAGAGGCTGTACTGTCCTATGGGACAGGTAATTCAGCTATCAGCCAAGCTTTCGATGAAACCTTGGTTCAAGGACATGTGAGTCCTGGAAGTGGCAGTCCGCGACATGCTGACAGTCACTTGGATTTCAGTGTCACAGATTTTGAGGACCCCTCCTCCAACAAAAGGGGGGTGTACTCTCACTCTCTACCACAGGTAGTAGACTGTGTGGAGGTCCGAGGATCCCACACCACAGACGCTGTACTGTCCTCTGGGACAGGTAATTCAGCCATCAGCCAAGCTTTCGATGAAACCTTGGTTCAAGAGCTTTTGAGTATAGGACTACTCAGAGATGACATAGTTCTTACAGACTCAAAGAGCACCTCTTCAGTCATGAAGTGGGAAGACACACATCACAACGACAGTGACGCACCGCGGTCTGACCAGTCAGACACACCAGCGACTGCGCCGACAGTTGTGACACACCTGAATTACGCAGAAAGAGGTAAACGTACGGAGAAACGTTGGCCGAAGCCTATGAGGTTCCTGTACAAGCTTCCCGATACACTGCGTGAACGGATTAAACCAAACCATGGCATCTTAACTCGTGCCCAAGGCCTTGACAATCTCAAGGTCCCCACCAATCTCAAAGAACTACAAAGTTTTCTTGGCGTGTGTAACTACTCGAACCAGTTCATAGAGAACTATGCAGACCTTGCAAAGCCACTGACTGAACTCCTAAAGAAAGACGTCCCATTTGTCTGGACTGACAAACAGCAGCAGGCAATGGACGCTCTTATAGACAGGATCAAGTCAGCCCCATGTTTAGTCTACCCAGACTACAACAAAGAGCTTTACTTGGAAGTGGGCTTCTCAGCTCGTTGCATAAGTGCTGGTCTGTACCAAATACACGACAGAGACAAACGTGTAGTAGCCTACGCCAGCAAGACGATGGCAGGACCCGAGTTGAGATTCTCAGACTGTGAGAAAGCTCTACTGACCACAGTGTGGGCAGCAGAACATTTCTCCGGCTACATTGGTGGACAGAAGATCGTTGTGGAAACACAACACCAGCCAGTGACATTCCTAAACAGCCAACGCATCAGAGATGGTGTGGTAACAAACTCTCGTGTTGCAACGTGGCTCATGGCGCTTCAAAGTTTTAACCTAGACATACGTTATGGTCAAAACAAGAAGTCACATCTGGGGACAGACTTGGCACTCTGCCAAAAGTGTACACAAGATGTACCAGCGACCCAGCCGTTGGCTGAGGAAAAAACCCCTGTGACTGAAGACCCGAACCACCACTTCTTTGATGACAATATCTGCAAAGATATGACAACATTGTACGTGGATGGATCTTCATTCCTCCGCGACAAAATCTGTAGGGCAGGTGTTGGAGGGGTCCTCCTCCAAGACCAAGAACAGATTAACTTTCAGCTACAAATTAGGATCTCAGACTTCTCAGTACGCTGAGATTGCAGGAATCCTAATAGCTCTCCAGATGGTAGTAGAACGCTCCATCAAGACGCTAGTCATCTGCACTGACTCTAACTATGCTCGTTTGAGTTTCGCTTGTCACCTCGCTGTGTGGAAACTGAACGGTTTCCTAACAAGCGACAGAAAAGTGGTCAAACACAAAGAGCTTTTCATAGCGTGTGATCACTTGGTGACATCACACGACTTACAGATCTACTGGAAGAAAGTTCCAGGGCATTCTAGAGTCCCAGGCGATGACAAGCACTACAATGACATTGCAGATTCCTTAGCCAAAGAAGGAGCCGACGAAGGCCCTCTATGGTCCTTCGACCCCTCCTGGTTAATCGAGACTCTGCCAACACAACCTTCAGTCAGAGTTATGGCAGTCACACGTGCACAGGCCGCAACCAGACCTGCTGACAACGCAGTCTCTGTACGACCCGCACTGACTGACCCAGACATCATCCAACTACAAAAGTCGGATCCTGCTATCAACTCCATGATACTGTACCTGACTGATCCGAACAAAAATAGTCCGTCTAAAGACGAACTGGATTCCGATCCAGACCTTAAAGTCCTCTATCAGCTGCGCAAACAGCTAAAACTAATCAAGGGCATCTTAACTTTCGCTCATGGACCAACGTCCTCACCTGTGTTCGTGGTTCCCCATGACCAAAGGGGGGTGATGTTAGTCCATGCCCATGATCTCCCGTCCGCAGGACACAAAGGAGATAAAGCCACGCTGACGGCATTAAAACAAATTGCCTATTGGCCTGGAATGAAAAAGGATGTCAAGGACTACATTGAAGGGTGCGTGGTCTGTGGCCAGTTTCAGCCAACCAGACCACTTCACAGAGCACCACTGCAAAGCAGAGGCATTGCATTCCCATGGTCTGACCTCCAGATCGACTGGGTTGGACCACTCACTAAGAGCTCTAGAGGAAATAAATATTTTCTCACGGTAACCTGTGCATTTACCAAATGGGTAGAATGCCTACCAGCTCCTAACGACACAGCACAAACAACTGCTATGTTGTTAATGAATCATATATTCTCAAGGTTTGGACTTCCCCTTCGGGTGAACTCAGACCAAGGTACACACTTCACAGGTGAAGTGATGAAAGAACTGTGGAAGACGCTAGGCGTCAAGGCCAACTTTCATGTCGGCTACCACCCACAGGCTTCAGGCCAAGTAGAGAGAGCAAACAGAACTGTGGTGAGTATTTTGAAGAAATACGTGGCTGCAAACCACAAGGACTGGGACGTGAAACTCCCTCTGGTCCTCATGGCCATAAGAGCCACTCCACACACATCAACTGGCATCTCTCCCTTCGAGATGATGACCGGTCGACAAATGACTCTCCCTCTACACCTGTTGTACCAACCAGGCGACGCCGCCATGGCGACAGCCTACACTACACAACAATACATGAAAGATTTGAATGTACACCTCAGAAACACTTTTGCTTTCGCCCAGAAAAACCTGGAAAAATCCGCTGAAGGACGCAAGGCGTACTACGACCAGAAGGCCTCTCACAATGAACTCCAAGTGGGAGACAGAGTCTGGTACTATACGTTCGCCCCAGCAACCGGGAAAGGAGGGTCCGAGACCGGAACTCTCGCCCGCAAACTAATGCCCAGGTGGACTGGACCTCATCTGATAACAGACAAAGTGTCCTCAGTCGTCTACGAAATCAAAATCAGCAAAGGCCGCAAAGAGCCAATTGCTAAATGGGTACATCGAAATCAGATCAAACCTTACAAGGCGTTCAATGACTCCACAAAAGACAAAGATCTCACAAACTCACCGACTTCATGGGATAATAAGGTCGTCCAAACACAAGTTAGTAAATAAACTAATCAGGTTTAAACTACCATATTTCCCACCCTATAAGTCGCATTGTCCAATTTGAACTTAGAAACGCTAAGCCTAAAACCCACAACAAAAAACTAACCTTAACAACCGTTTAAATCCACGAGATTTAATTTGACCTCGGTCATAAAGTTGAGACCTGTTTTCTTGTGTGTTGCACTTTGGAATCTGACGACAAGAGTGTGTCGAAGCAGTGAAACGTTGTTTCCTTGTTGTTTAGTCATTACTGTTGTCATTAGTTGAGATATTGTTTGGTTCTGAACACTCCCAGCCAAAAAGGTTTTGTATTAACATTGGTTAATGAATGATATGGATTTAACTATGCCAACATGCAGTTCGTTTTGTTAAATCTCAATCGTCGAAGAGTCAATGTAGTTTAAAGCTACTCAAGGTACAATAAACTACACTGGTCTCACAATTTCTAAATTGAACCGATTCGATCGTTTCTATTCTAGATTGTCTATTCATTTTGATGAGTCTCGCCATAGACTTCAAAATTTATTAGGAATACCAAATCCTACGTCGTTCGTCTAAAAGACAACAGACATTTAGATCAAACTATATTTCATTTTTATTTTAGTTTAACCTAAACTAAGTAATGAATGGAGGAATAGTTTGGAATTAGAGGCCTTCGTTACAGAAGCCCTCCAAAATTTTATAGGTACAAATCCCTATATCTAACTTTACAGAATTGATCCACCCCTTAATTGGTAATTGTAGCTGATCTAAACCATGATAGCTTACATACCAGGTGCATATAGGTAGGGCTTAATGTAAAATCCCAATCATAAGCCCACCTTAAAAAATCCATATAATTGCATGACACATAGAACCAGAGTGGCACTGACTGCCTTCGATGTGGGGACCTGCAGCTCCAACGCTTGGTCTTCAACCTTCGTCCAAGGGCCGCCTCCTCTGCGTCAATCGAGGGATCCCCTCTACATGCTGATTATGAAAACAATTGGTGCTGATCAATCAACAAAGCTAATCGTTGTGGAATTACTGCTATGGAATTACCGCTGTGGATTATAAGACTTTGTTTCCCAAAGGATCACAGACTTTGTTTTCCAAGAGTTAACAGACTTTGTTTTCCGAAGGATTAAAAGCTTTTCGCAATGGGATTACCTCTGAACAGTATGGAATTTCCAAAACTTTATGGGATTATAATTTTTGATTTTTCTTTTCCACTTGCTGGATTACTTCAAGATCAAAGACAGTTCAAGGTTTCCTTTCGTGTTGGACCCCATCCCCAAGGACTGGCGATGGCTTCCAAAAGGGGGGAGATGTAATGGACCTACCCAGGGTCAAATTAAGGTTTTTGAACTGTCCAG
This sequence comes from Garcialebias charrua, assembly GCA_038048925.1. Lineage (NCBI taxonomy): Eukaryota > Metazoa > Chordata > Actinopteri > Cyprinodontiformes > Rivulidae > Garcialebias > Garcialebias charrua. Next base: position 10,640 of record JBBPBX010108122.1, read on the forward strand.
TGATGACCTTTACTGACCTCTCAGTAAAGCAAGACATTTACTACAAAATCATTCATTTAGCTATAATCTGATAAATATAGTCACCAAAAGAGACTATTTCTATCTTTGATTTTATCCTAATGTGATCAAAAGAATAACTTTTGTCATTTTCATGATGTGTGCTTTTAAGCTGTGTTATTCTGTGAGAGTTAAACTGTGTTCACTGCTGTGTTAAAGGGAAATATCGGGTCACAGAGACCCGACTGTTTTGTTTAGAAATAAGAAGACAGTTTAATCAGTTGTTTTTCATGAACAAGGCTCCAGCTTTCTCTGTCTGTTCCTAAACATTTCCCTCTGCTCTGGCTGTAACCTTGGACCTGATAACACAAGTGCACTCCTCTCTTGGTTCCTGCTTTTTAAGTTCTAACTGTGCGAGAACGCTTCAGAGTTTCTGGGAGTTTCGAAAGATGATGTGAACTTCCAAAGAGCTGAATGACCACAAGTCACGCGCTAAGGACTCGTCATCCAGCTGGGACTGATAACATGTTGTTATGGGTCCACTTTTAAGGAACAGAGCTCAAAA
>JBBPBX010108123.1:0-11201 GCA_038048925.1 Garcialebias charrua
ACTGAGCTTCTCACCCTATCTCTAAGGGAGAGTCCAGACACCCTGCGGAGAAAACTAATTTCAGCCGCTTGTATCCGAGATCTCGTTCTTTTGGTCACAACCCAAAGCTCATGACCATAGATGAGGGTGGGAACGTAGATCGATCGGTAAATTGAGAGCTTTGCCTTTCGACTCAGCTCTCTCTTCACCACGACAGACCGGTACAGCGCCCGCTTCACTGCGGATGCTGCACCTATCCGCCTATCGATCTCACGCTCCAGTTTTCCCTCATTCGTGAACAAGACCCCGAGATACTTAAACTCCTCCACTTGGGGCAGGACCTCCTCCCCGACCCGGAGAGGGCATGCTACCCTTTTCCGGCTCAAGACCATGGCCTCGGATTTGGAGGAACTGATCCTCATCCCGGCCGCATCACACTCGGCTGCAAACCGCTCCAGCGAAAGCTGTAGATCACGATCTGATGAAGCCAATAGGACCACATCATCTGCAAAAAACAGAGAAGCGATTCTAAGGCCACCAAAACGGATCCTCTCAACACCTTGGCTGCGCCTAGAAATTCTGTCCATAAAAGTTATGAACAGAATCGGTGACAAAGGGCAACCTTGGCGGAGTCCAACTCTCACCGGAAACGAGCCTGACTTACTGCCGGCAATGCGGACCAAGCTCTGACACCGGTCGTACAGGGACCTAACAGCCCATATCAATGGGCCTGGTACCCCATACTCCCGGAGTACCCCCCACAGAACCCCCCGAGGGACGCGGTCGAATGCCTTTTCCAAGTCCACAAAGCACATGTAAACTGGTTGGGCAAACTCCCACGCACCCTCCAGGACCCTGCTGAGGGTGTAGAGCTGGTCCAGTGTTCCACGACCAGCACGAAAACCACACTGCTCCTCCTGAATCCGAGGTTCGACTATCCGACGGACCCTCCTCTCCAGAACCCCTGAATAGACCTTACCAGGGAGGCTTAAGAGTGTGATCCCCCTATAGTTGGAACACACCCTACGGTCCCCCTTTTTGAATAGGGGAACCACCACCCCAGCCTGCCAATCCAAGGGAACTGCCCCCGATGTCCAACCCAGGCCCTTATTGTCTAAATGCATAATGTTGAGTGAGCATATGTTGCATTCCAGTTGTATCGGAAGTCGAAATTACGAACCCGGAATGACGTCATTTACGAGTTGAATGCGTTCCGTCCAGTTAGCTTGTCGGCACGACGGAGAAAACAAGATGGACGCCCACTACAAAGCTGTTGTTGTTCTTGCTTTGTTGGATTATAAAAGGTTTCTAGACCAATTAGCAGCGAAGTTGAAGAGCAATTCTGAGGCTCTTATGTTAACCAGGTATGTTGTTTCAACCAGTATTTTTTATAAAATAAATAAACTTATTTTTGTTAATTATGGTTGAGGCTCTTTCACATCTATTTTATAGTTTTAATTAGATCTCTTTTAGGAAAATAGCAGCAGTACAGAAGTTATCATTAGATAAATAAAGTCAGAAAGTGCTGAACATGAGGTTTTTCTTTTCTTTTTTACTACCTCAGCATAACCATTAGCAGACATCTAAAAAAGCTAAGTGTGGTCCTCTGGACATTCAAAAAAACAAAACAAAACAAAGCAAAAAAAAAAAGTGTTTTCTTGCTTTGTTTTGTTTTTTGAATGTCCAGACCACACTTAGCTTTTTTAGAGTTTTCTACCTGGATTATTGAGCATGCATCAGGGCATTAGCAGACATGTTTTTTACGGTTTATTGTTAAAATTGTTATTAAACTTGAAATGATTTCTTTGTATTTTAGGATGCTGCTGATACACACAAACCTACGGACACATGGAATAATCATGAAGACTGTTGGAGGTGATGCTGAACATGGATGACAACAAGTTTGTGCGCCATTTCAGAGTCAACAAGACCCAGTTCACATCTGTAATGATGCAGCTGCAGGAGAAAGGCATAAGGAAGGAGCACTGTCAAGGTGCAGCACCAGTCCCTGTAGAAAAGAAGGTCCTGATGTTCCTGTGGTACATGGCCAACCAGAACAGCTTCAGGGAGATGTCTGACAAATTTGATGTCTCGCAGTCCTCAGCACACAGGATCATCATGGAAGTACTGAAGGCCATTTTGCACAATGGGACACACCTTCATCCCCTGGCCTAATGAATTGATGCTGTGGTGATGATTGTCATCATGGCAGCCTGCCTTCTGCATAACCTCTGCATTGGGGCTTCACCAGTGTGCCAGGATCACCCAAACGGCTGTCCAAGGCAGGAGGATGAATATGACTAAATTACTCTTTACTGTGATGTATGGATGCTGTACTTGTATTAGCTTGTCATAAATTGTCAAAAAATGTTCTAATGTTATGATTAAATGTGTTTATCTGACATGCCACTCTCTCGCTGTCATTTATATCTGTGTGGATAAACCACGCCATAAACATAAGCTGGTATAGGTAAACACATTTTACAGCTACAAAAACATGCTTCAAAAACCAGCTGCAAAACTTAGCTTCCCACAACAATAACACCTGATTAAAAGTCGGTGCTTAAATAAGGCATTTCTATGTAATTTTAAAACTGCCAGATGGTGTGCAGAACATGAAAGCACTAGTTTCTCTGCAAGTACATCGGTTTCCAAAAACATTGATGAAAAACTGCAGTGCATCATGACAAATTGTTGTGTTTGAATACCAGAGGTGCTCCTCTATTTACAATGAATTTACTTTCATTCTAATTAGTTTCTTTTCATTACCTTTATTCTACTGAAAAACCACACTTATTGTGAAGTAAGACAGAAGAATTTGTGCATTTGTTATTTCAAATAGTTTTTAATAACCTATGACAACAAGGCACAGGTACAATTTGAGGTCTGAGGTCTCAGTAAAATGAGCTACCAGCTAAAACTAAATCAAAATGACTAACTTCACAAAAATCTTACTTAGTGATGTTGGACACATAAAGACACTGTTCCAGTAGCAACTGGCAAAATGCACCGAATAGAAAATGACACAGTTTTGTGCAAATTAAACAATGAAATGTTCCTGAACATTAATTTGTGCAACAAATAAAAATCAGTAATCTCTTCTTTCACATTTTATGAATTAACATTTGTTTGTACAAAACCTATAAATCATTAATCTCTTGTTTCACATTTTATCTATCAGCCGGGTCATCAGTCTGCTCTCCTGTGTTCTCTCCTCTGAGCTCTGCACACTCCTCTGAAATGCAGAAATCAGAAGTCATTTTAATACACATACAAGTTCATTGCTTTACAGTAAGTACTACATGTAATGGTGTTCCTATTGCTGTCTTACCTGCTGTAGAGTCGTTGAGTTGCAGTAAATAAAATTGAAAATCACATTAAGCATCTGTTTAAAACTTGCTTCTTCCATCTTCGGAACATCTCCAGACTTCGCCCATCCCTAACTTTTTCCGATGCGGAGAAGCTAGTCCATGCTTTTGTCTCCTCCAGGCTCGACTACTGCAACTCCCTGTTTATTGGAATCCCTGGCAAAAACCTTCAGAAACTTCAATATATTCAAAACAGTGCAGCAAGGATCTTGTTGAGAGTTCGTAAATTTGAACATATTACACCCATTCTCCATAACCTTCATTGGCTTCCTGTCGCCTACAGAATTCAGTACAAAACTGCTCTCATTACACATCAATGCTTACACGGAACTTCACCAGATTATCTGAAGGATATTCTTATTCCATACTCATCCACCCGCTCGCTGCGGTCACAGAACAGCAATCTCCTTCACATTCCGAGAACCAAATTAAGGACCATGGGAGACCGGGCTTTCAGTGTGGCTGCCCCCCGCCTGTGGAACTCTCTTCCTGACTGTCTAAGAGCCCCACAGTCTGTGGTTGACTTTAAGAGCGGCTTGAAGACCTTTCTTTTCGACCAAGCATACTCTACCTCCTCATGATTCTACTTTTGATCTTAGCTGATATTGTTATTGATTTTAATTGTTTTATTATTTGTTTTATTGACATTTAATTCTGTTGCTCCTTGTAGCACTTTGAGATTTTCATTAATGAAAAGTGCGTTATAAATTGAATTCATCATTATTATTATTATTATTAAATAATGTAATAAAATATGTCAAGGAGTCACAATTCCTCTGGAACAAGGGACCAGGAAAACAGGTTTGTCTGCTCGGGTCCAGGAACATGTTCATCTCCATGTCGACAAACTGCAAAGAAATATACACATGGTTAACAACAAATCACAGATGGCAGTAACTCACAAAACTAACCCACATTAATAAGTATAAATAAGGTCGATTTTCACTCTCTCTCACACACACACCAACACACAGACACACACAGCTGTGGATGGACAGGATAACAAAATAATTGATTCTGTTAAACTGGATTCCCACCCTGACAAGCCAAGATGAATCTTGATAGACCTTTTAAAAACAGTTTATGGTGCAAAACATTAGTTTACTAGCTAAAAACACATGTAAAGGTGAACAAAGAACAACAAGGTTGCAGGCCTCCTACGCAGCTACATCATCAACACGACAACAATCACGTTCGACGCTCTTTAGAAAACACAAACAGCTTAGAAACATCCTCTAATTATTAGGCGACATATCGTATAATAATCACTGTAAAGTACGAAATGTGTTACTGAGTTAATGATAAAAAATGAACGCTGAACAGCTAAAACGAGTACTGTGCTAAACAACAACAATGCCGCCTCACAGCGGTTTTGCGAGCCGTTGTCAAGGCACAGCGGTTGTTTAAACATATTATCGTTACTGTAAAGAACTACAATGCCTGAATGCGTTAATGTGAAGTTACGGCTGAGTAAACCACAAAGAACAGCGAAAAAGAGTAAAAAGTAACTCTTTCACTCATTGTTGATGCAAGGAGCAGCCATCTTGAAACGATGCTGTCACGCCATCTCGGCGATCTCGGGTACGGTGTGGCGGGACCGAGTTCACGAGTTGGAATTACGACCTGAGGGGGCGTTCCAGTTCATATTTACTACTCGGAAACACGGAATTACAACCTCCGAGGACAACTGGAACGTAGCAATAGGCATGGGGGCGAGAGTGATGTCATCCCGCCACCCATAACCATAGTGCTCATTCCATTCCCTATATGATGATGATATAGACTGAGACACACCTTTGCTATAATTTCGAGCAAACAAAAAATTGTTCAGGTGCTTTTGTTAAATTTCTCAGAAACAAGCAGCGTTCCTCCTCCTTTTATCCTCCCTCTGCACGCTCGAGCAGCACACTCGAGCAGCACAGAGTTAGCAAAACCATTTTTGAAATTCAGCTGATTTGACCATTAAAGTGCATTTATTAAGCAAACATTAAACTGAGACACACACTTAATATAATTTCTAGCAAACAAATAATTGTTTTTAAGTGTTAATCTTGTTAAATTCTTGTTAAAGTTCTCCCATGCACGTTCCTGTGTGCCATTTGGCAGCCAATCAATATTTAGCACAACACCGGCCCACATTTCCGCGCACAACTGCCAATCACTATGTTTACATGGACATAAGTAATCGGATCAAACGGCCGATCGGATCAAAGGTGCGTCATGTAAACACCCCGTTTGGGTTATTTTTTGTGTATTCGGCGTGATCCGACCTAATTTGTGATCAGATCGAAACGGGTGGTTTACGCCAATCCGTTAACCGTTCGGTGTTCATGTAAACACATGTTCTGTTCCTTTTATCGGACTGTGGAAAACTGTCCTGACTGCGCATGTGCGCTGCCCCCCCCCCCTCATGTTTCCTTCTCCGCCTGGCTAGTGGGTAGATGCTAATGCATGGTGGGGAAGCAAAACTGGTCGGTGAGCAATGCAACATTTCTAATGGAAACGTTAAAATAGCTCAAAACTATCGAACGCCTTGACCGAACGTGTAGGAACATGGAGTTATTTAAACAAGTACATGAAAAGCTGGAAGAAGCCAGAGATCGCTGGAAGAGCTTGAAAGCTAAGTGCTACAAAGCTAAAAACAAAAACGGGAGAAGTGTGGCTCTGACCCCACCACTTTTTAATTTTACGTGTTGATGGACGAACTGATGAGAGATCTACCACTTGCCATCACAGCAGGCAGCGGTGTGGATCTAGGTTATGAGGAGAGGAATCTGAGGAGAGGACTACAGCCCCAAAGCTAACCAGGAGCAAAGCATCCTTTCTGGTTAGACTCTTCAAAACACATTAACCCTCTGTACTGTATTACTTGAGAAGTAAGAGTATAGGCTAGCATAAAACTACAGTATACTGTTGTAGATTATAACACTACTCCAACTAACCACATAATTAACCTAACAAATTTAAACTTATCAGGGGCCCAGTTAAGACTTTGTTTTGTTTGTTTTTCAGATGATGATTCCAGCTTTGAAGAGGCAGCTGGCAGCAGTACACAACAGACAGTGGCAGCTGGCAGGTGATGGTGGCAGGTGGCAGAAGATGCAAGAGTCCCATATCTTCTACTGAGGAATCCCAAGAAGTTCACACATGAGCTTTAGAACTCAAAATTGATTTGAAAATGTTTCAATTCTCCACAACCATGTTTCTTTGTCCCCTGACAGATCTGTAAATGTATTTTTTACACAGACACTAGGATTAATAGTTTATGGTGTAGGAGGTGGTGAAGAGACGACACAGAAGGCGGGATGCAGAACTTCACTTTAATCAACTCCTACAGTTCTGGCGGTAAACACCCAAGAACCGCCTTATATATCAACCCTTTCACAATACAACATCTGGTCCTCTGGACCTTTCACAATAAAACATCCGGTAACACATTCGGTCCACTGGGTGTGAGTAGAGTCCCCTAGTGGTCCGCCACACACGCACCCCCAGAACACCCAGTAAGGTCCATCACTAGTCCAGCATGTTGGGTTTGATCAAACGACCAGAACGGCTGAACCTGGGCCCTGCGTAATCAGTCTGATGAAGCGGGGGGCGACGAGGAGGGCCTGCAGAAGATTCGGGCTCCAATGGACGTTGAGAGTCTCTGGAAGGAGGACCGCAGTCCGTTAGCAATGTGGATGGAGGTCTGCCCCTGCGAGGAGCCTGGGCCGTAACAACCTGATCATCTGACATAACATGAGCTGGTTTAAGCCTATCGATACAGACAGTCTCAGTACGACCCCCTAAATCTAAAAGGAAGTGTTTTGGGCCTGGTTGAAGAACCTGAAACTGTCCATCATACAAAGGCTGTAGTGTGTCCTGTGTGCATTGTGTTTGACAAAAACAAATTTAGAGGACTCCAGACTCTTAGGTACAAATGACTGCGGTAAACAATGGTGTACCGGACACGAACAGAGCCCTCCTGAGAGGAAAAATGGAGCAACGGTGGAGCGAACTGAGGTGAGGGTACCTCAGGTAAAAACTCACCGGGGACGCGCACAGGCTGACCGAAAACCAGTTCAGCCGGGGAAGAGCTCAGGTCCTCTTTGGTTGCGGTACGTAAACCCAACAAAACCCAGGGAAGACGGTCAATCCAGTTGTCACCGGTCAATGCAGCGCGAAGTGCAGCTTTCAATGACCTGTGAAACCGTTCACACAAACCATTAGCTTGGGGGTTGTAAGCAGTGGTCCTGTGAACGTTAGTCCCCAGACCCTTGGCCATGGTAGACCAAAGCTCAGAAACAAACTGCGGGCCCCTGTCCGATGTAATGTCTGAAGGGGGGCCAAAACGCGCAACCCAGGTAGACAAAAATGCCCGGGCCACCACTGCAGATGTTGTGGATGTCAGAGGAACCACCTCAGGCCACCTGGTGGTCCGGTCTATCATAGTCAGCAGATGAGTAAAACCTTGTGATGGAGGCAGAGGGCCCACCAGGTCTACGTGCACATGGTCAAACCGCCGACCAGGAATGGAGAAAGGTTCCAAAGGTGCTTTGGTGTGCCTGTTAACCTTAGCACGCTGGCATGGGACACACGCTGCTGCCCACTCCTTAACTGCTTTACGCAGACCGGGCCAAACAAACTTTGAACTGACCAGTTTCACCGAGGCTCTAACACCTGGATGAGAAAGGGAATGTAAAGAATCAAAAACGCGGCGTCGCCATGAAACTGGAACCAGAGGGCGGGGCCTGCCAGTAGAAACATCACAGAGCAGGAGAGGACCTCCGTCATTCACCTGCCGTTCCTCCAACTCGAGGCCCGTGGGCCCGGACTGGAGCTCGAGTATTTCTGCGTCGCTACGTTGGTCCGCAGCCATAGCAGAAAAATCGATGCCAACGTACACGGGAGAGATCAGCACCCGGGAGAGACAGTCGGCCACCACGTTGGATTTTCCAGCCACATGCTGAATGTCTGTAGTAAATTCAGACACCGCTGCGAGGTGGCGTTGCTGGCGAGCAGACCAGGGGTCAGAAATTTTCGACATAGCAAACACCAAGGGTTTGTGGTCAACATATGCAGTGAACTGGCGGCCCTCCAGGAAAAACCTGAAATGGCGTGTGGCCAGGTAAAGCGCCAGCAACTCTCTGTCAAAAACACTGTATTTCAGCTCATTGTCCCGCAGCGTACGGCTGAAAAATGCAAGCGGCTGCCAAACCCCGGAAACCTGCTGTTCTAACACAGCCCCCACCGCAACATCAGATGCGTCTGTTGTCAAAGCTATTTGTGCCGCTGGGGATGGATGGGCCAAAAGGGCAGCAGTGGCCAGTGCAGCTTTAGCATCACCAAATGCCTGTAGGCGTTCTGGTGTCCAGTCAACACTGTCGTTGGGCTTTTTCTTTTTTAGCGCTCCATAGAGCGGTCGCAGCAGTTGTGCTGCCCTGGGGAGGAAACGGTTATAGAAATTAACCATTCCCAAAAATTCTTGTAGCGCTTTAACAGACTGGGGCTGTGGAAAATCGGACACTGCCTGCACTTTGTTTGGTAACGGGACGGCACCACTTGCAGAAATGCGGTGGCCCAAAAAGTCAATGACTGGCAACCCAAACTGGCATTTCGCTGTATTTACAATCAGGCTATGTGCTGCCAGGCACTGAAAAACCTCACGGAGGTGGGACATGTGCTGGTCAGCCAAGCTCCTAGCCACCAGGATGTCGTCCAGGTACACAAATACGAAGGACAGTCCTCTTAGGACTGAATCCATCAACCGCTGGAACGTTTGTGCTGCACCTTTAAGACCAAAAGGCATGCGCAAAAACTCAAACAGGCCGAAAGGCATGATAACAGCGGTCTTGGGGACATCCTCCACATGCACAGGAACCTGGTGGTACCCCCATACTAAATCTACTTTAGAAAAAATGGAGGTCCCAGCCAGGTGCACTGAAAAATCCTGGATGTGGGGGATGGGATAACGATCGTTCTCTGTGATGTTATTAAGGCGGCGGAAATCCCCACATGGTCGCCATTTGCCGTCAGCCTTGGGCACCATGTGCAGGGGGGAGGCCCACGGACTGTTTGAGCGTTGCACGATGCCTAAACGCTCCATATTAGCAAACTCTTCCTGTGCGATTGCTAGCTTAGTAGCATCAAGGCGGCGTGCACGTGCGAAAACCGGGGGGCCGTTGTGGGGATATAATGTTCGATCCCATGTTTAGTGTTTGTGTTTGCAAAATTAGGAACAGTCAGTGAGGGGAACTCAGACAATAAACGCTGAAACACGTTACCCGAAGCTAAAAAGTTAGCATGCATTAAAGGCCCAGCTCCTCGCGTCGCACAAGGCAGTGACGAAAAAGACACAGCGTCGATCAAACGTCTGTTAGCAACATCAACAAGGAGCCCGTGAGCACAAAGAAAATCAGCCCCTAAAATAGGAACTGAGCTCGCAGCTACAACAAAGTTCCACTGGAAGTCCCGTTCATGGAAACAAACAGTCACCAACCTTTCACCAAACATCTTGATGGGAGAGCCATTAGCCGCGGTTAGCATCGGCCCGCAGCCTTCTGCCAACCTGTCGGAGCCAGTCGGGAGAACGAGGCTCTTCTGCGAACCAGAGTCCACCAGGAACCGCCTCCCCGACCTCGAGTCTTCGATGAAAAGCAGCCTTTCCCTGTCGCCAACGGCCGCGGCTGCTAGCGTGCGCTGGCGTCGTCGTTTTCCCTGCGGCTTGAAGCTGCACGGCGGGACGCACCGTCGTGCTTTGGCGCCAAAGCGCTGGTGGTAGGAACAAAGGGCGGCTCCTGTCCGCCTGCGGGTAGCGACCCCTGCTACCACCGATGGCTCGTCCGACGCTGAGGGCGTCGCTTGAAACTCAGGTGCTGCTGGAGATCCGGGGACCGCCGCCTGGATCGCGAAGGTCCTCGTAGCCCAGGGCTGGACTGGCCATTCGGGCGTACCGGGCAAATTCCCGGTGGGCCGTCGGTGATTTATGCGATTTATGGGCCGCTGTCACTCATGAACCAAAAAAATAAATTATAGCTATTTTTTTGTCAATCGCGACGGCCGATTGGTTGATTTTCTTGAACGACATCGAGCTAATCCAATGAAATCTCTCAGCAGCACTCTTCCGACCAGCCCCTTCCCTTTACTCGCATCAAGCTATAGAGCTTTGGAGCGTGACGTCACTGGTCCACCGCGCACAGCATTGTGGGTAGTTTTTTTTGTAGTTTTTTGTCGATCCGCCATTTTTCCTGCCTTGCTCGTATTTTGTTCGAATCAGGTTTCAACAGCTTAGCAATGGTCCTAAATTGCTGTGTAATAGGATGCAATGTCCGTTCACACGACAGAAAAGGTAAAAAAATAAGAAAACGGACTCGTTTTATAGTTTCCCTACCTGGAAACAACGCGAGGGCGAGCTTGTGTCGGCCATAACAAAAAGGAGGCATGGATATCAGCAGTGAGACGTCCTGATGTAACGTTCTCCAACATCACAAGATACATGCTTGTTTGTTCCAGACATTTCCATTCAGGTGAGTATTTTAAATCAGTTTACTGGAGTTGTGCCATTTTGTCAAGGTGTATCATGTTTTGGTCGAGTTCAGTGCATAGTGGGTCAACCAAGTTTAGGTCGGACATCTGTGTTATTTTAAAATAAACTGTTTAAAGTTGATTGTGTTGTCACATTGACTGTAGCATATTGTTTTTTATTATTAATTTATTTCTTTATTCATTTTATCAAAATAAATACCCAACAAAGACAAAAAAAAGAAAATATAAAATGAAAGGCAGCAGAAAGAAGAAACTATCTTATTATATCTGCCCCTTTTCCAAACAATCTATTCAAAGAATAATCTATAAGTAACAAAAAATGAGTAA
>JBBPBX010108124.1:0-11201 GCA_038048925.1 Garcialebias charrua
GCATGTATGTATATATATATATATATATATATATTTATATATATATATATACTATATATATACTATATATATATATATATATTTATATATTTATATACACAATCCTGTGTACATACTCTCGTTTTCATCACATGTACTACATGTGGTGCAAATGACGATAAAGACTCTCTGACTCTCTGACTCTGATGTATAAATATGCCCCCAAGGCCTCATCCACACCAACAGAATGGCCTCATATACATACCAATGGCTGCAAAAATGCTAATTCAATGAGCCATTTGACTAACTCCCATGGGAACTATAGTTAGAATATCCAAATGGCTCACATGTGGTAGTGCTAGTGTTAAAAACTCACTACTACTCCATCGCTTTCAATGCCAGCTGATTTGTATTGGATCGTTTGATTTATGATCTGCAATGTTTTTATGTTTTTCGTGTTGTACTTCATTAGGCGTGTTTCCATCAAGGTTTCTAGGTGCGCATTATGAAGCATCGCATCAGAAAAGCTAAATGGAAACGGCATAATTCGAGTTAACTTCCTCTAAGTCGCTCTAAAGTTTATACGCTCGCTTGAGGTAGTTTTTGGGGAGTCGATTCAGAGCTGAGTCGGCTAAACGACAGATGGAAACAGATTAGCCGACTCAGTTCTGCCGCAGCGAACATTCACGTCACGTGACTGATCAGCTGTTTCCGCTCCGGACAACATGTAACATCGCTAAAACTAGTTGGCATGACAGAATAAATACAACTTGCCCGATAGCAACACATACCTGAAATATTCTCTCCATTTTGCCGAGATGTCTGTTTTCAAACGCTACTTCCTGTTTACTGTGGAAGTGCGTAACGCTGACGTCTGACGTATGGCGCTGACGTGTGACGTAATGACGCTGACGTCTGACGTAGAGACGCTTTGCGTGGCATTGCAGATGCGCTTCAAGCCAGTTAATGGAAACACTTCTGATCCTCATAATTTTAATTTACATTTTAGCGAAATTTTCTAAAATTCGCTCAAAAATCGAATTTAAATTGGATGGAAACATAGCTATTGTCTGTGTTGCCTGTTGCGTGTTTGTTTGTCCAGCACTTTGGTGTGGACTTGTTCCTGTTTAAAGTGCTTTATAAATAAAATGGTATGGTATGGTATGGTACCATGCCATACCATACCAGCTTTATTTATAGAGCACTTTAAACACCAACAAGAACAAAGTGCTTTACACATAATAAAACAGCCATACAATCAGATAACAAAAACAATTAAAATGATTAAAGTCAACATCTCAGATGGTGTCAAAAGCCAATGAGAAGAGATGGTTTTAAGCAGGGATTTAAAAACAGACAAGGAAGAAGTCTGTCTGATGTTCAAGGGAAGGTCGTTCCACAGTTTAAGAGTTGCCCCAGCAAAAGCACGGTCTCCTCTTAGCTCACGCTTTGTCTTTGGCACACTCAGGACTGGAGCAGCTGATCAGCTGACCTGAGGGATCGAGAGGGTGTGTAGGGATATGGCAACTCAGATAGATAGGGTGGGGCAAGTCCATTCAGAGTTTTAAAAGCAAATAAAATAGTTTAAAAATGAATCCTAAAATGTACAGGTAGCCAGTGCAGAGAGGCTAAAACAGGAGACATGTGGTCAAACTTTGGTGTGCCAGTTAAAAGCCATGCAGCAGCGTTCTGTACCCTCTGAAGCTGAGAGCTACATGAATCACTGATTCCTTTATAAAGTGTGTTACAGCCAGCTGCCTCAAATGAAAAAAAAAAAAAAAGATTTAACTGCTCTAACGTGGTTTTCTAACTTTAGTCCAGCATCAACTTTGACCCCTAGGTTTGTAATAGTTGGCCTGATATACTGGGCCAAGGAACCAACATCTACACCTCAGTCTTTTCTTCATTAAACTTTAAGAAGTTCACAGCCATCCAGGCTTTTATTTCCTCCAGACATGAAAACAGAGGGTTCAGAAAGTTAGAATCCTTTTTCTTTAGCGGAACATATATCTATGTATCATCCGCGTAACAATGAAAACACACAAGCACATTCATCTGGCAGGAAGCCTAAACCCTTACTTTGAGGCGTTACAACCCTGTGAGTCACTAAAACCCCAAAGAGACACAGTTTTAATTGCAAGAGGTCCCAAACAGGGGACAGAGGGGGCCACAATGGGAATAAATTAGCTGTACTGTACTTATGACAGAATTAAGCCAGCTGAGAGCCAGCGATGAAACTCCTTAAGAGTGATTGGAAGAAGATTTAGGATCATGTAGGTTTTGTGCAATGGAAGTGAAGAGAAACATACCCTGATGCATGCCTGCATGCATGAAGAGAAACATGTTCTTTCAAAGCAAACCCGTGAATATTTTATTAAATTTTCTTGCATGTGTCTTGTCCAGGTTTTCTGCAGCTGTCTCTCCATGATCAGGTTCTGCTGCTGGAGAGCTCATGGCTGGAGGTTCTTATGATCGGACTCATCTGGAGGTCCATCCACTGCCCGGGAAAACTCATTTTTGCACAGGACCTGATATTGGACAGGTAGAGAGAAACCTCACCTGACACCTGTATTGACCAACACGTTTTAATGTCCATCTCTCTGTCCCTGCTTTTGCTCCTTCTCCTCCCGCAGACCTTCAGAGTGATACATCAGCATCGTAGTTTTTCCATTTTGCACCTCGCCAGCTATTGTGCCATGCTAACACATCTGTGACAGAGTGAAAGACTAATTACATGTTCCCCATAGCGAGGAGAGCAGCCTCTCTAACCTGAAATATCCGCACCTCATCATCGCGGGGCTGAGCTGGGAACAGGACGGAGATTAAATCAAAGCCTCGACGCAAAGAATGAAGGAAATTGAAGAACAGCAGAGAGAGAGAGAGAGATGACAGGAGGAGAAGCAAAGGAGTTAAATGATGAATGACGAACATCGAGATGCAGGGGGACATTAGGACAGGGGTGTTTTCTGCAGGTACAGCTTGTTCCCTTCGTTTCCCCCTCGTGTTTAGAGTAAACAGGCTGGTCAAACCTCAGAGAGAGGAGGAGAGACGATGGAGCAGCGAGAGGGAGACGTGCAGACAGACAGGGCTTTTACCCTCTGATGGTTGCGTCTGATCAAAAGTCTATTACAGAGTATTATCTCTAAAACCTGGTCCCTGAATGAGTGTCCTCACCAATTGGACATGATGACTAAAATGCTGCGGGTCAGGGTTGACACATTCTCTTGCCTCTGAGCTCTCTGAGTTTATCTCACACTGAAGGAACTGGATATCTCCCATCTTCACCTCACTTTTCAGCCGTGCTGGCAAATGGCACGTCGCAGCGATTCGGTGCATTACTTGTTAATTCGTCCACTTTTTTTGTTGTTGAGATTTCACAGCTTCAGATGCGTCACGTTCTTCTCCAGCTCTGGTTCCAGTTTTCTAATCGTCACGGACTTTTCCGCGTTTTACAGGGGGTCCCAGACTTACGAGCGCTCTTACTTACGAGGTTCCAGACTTACGAGCTCACTAACGAACAGTAAATTTGTAACGAACGTACAGAAAATACAGCACTTTTATGTGTTTTTAGATGAAAGTGTGTTAGCTAACCATTTGGAAACAAGTTTCTGAGCATATTTATGAACTAGTATGAACATTTGTGATGAAAAACGAGTGTTCGTAGTAGCGCTAGCATAAATTTTCCGACTTACGACAGAAAATCCGGACTTACGAGAACACGTGTTTTGTGTTCCGACGTACGAGATTTTCGTCTTACGAGATAGTCGTAGGAACGGAACTCGCTCGTAAGTTGGGGACCCCCTGTATATCCTCCATTTCTGTGTTTTGTTTTTAATGTAAACTCTGCGTTGCAGGAGCGAAGGCGACTGCGTTGAGGGTATGACGGAGATCTTCGACATGCTGCTCGCCACCTCTTCTCGGTTCCGCATGCTCAAACTGAAACCCGAGGAGTTTGTCTGCCTTAAGGCCATCATCCTGCTCAACTCTGGTGAGGCTAAAGCCCCTTCTCCTGAAACCTCGACCCAACGTGAAACGCCACAGCGAATCTGCATTGGGGGAGTTTTACCAATTACAGTATTTTCTGGACTATAGGTCGCACCTTTATATAAGTCGCTTTGTCCAATTATTGTCAATAAATTGGAAAAATCCACAAACAGGTCGCACCTTTATATAAGTCGCATCTATTATGCGTCACCGCTACGCGACGTATCAGCGCGTCATTTGCCCTGCTGAAAATGACGACCACAGAAGCATGCACGGAAGGACTTTTCACAAGATTAACACGGTAAAAACAATTATTTGTCTGCTGAAAATTATAGCAAACATGTGTCTTAGCTTAACCGTTCCTTAATAAATTCACGTAATGGTCAAATCTGCTGGATTTAAATTTTTTCGCTTTGAAAAAGTACAAGGAAAAACAACTAAGCTAACCGCGACACATTTACGTCTATAAAACATCAAATTTTATCTCAAATAACTCCAACAGCTAACAGTTTGTAAATGTACATCTAGTGATTCCCCGACTTACGAGTGACGAAAGAGTTCCTCAGTCTGAGATGACATATTTACATATTATAAAACATTAACATTATAAACCTGAACATATTTCTAAAACAAAATTTACTTTTTTTACAGGGTTCATTACAACCCACTGTAAAGTACAGGTTATCCCCAACTTACGAGCGACGAAAGACTTCCTCAGTCTGAGATGCTGTATTCAGCTCAGTCTTATAAAGACTTCCTCAGTCTGAGGTGCTACATTCAGCTCAGTCTCATAAATAGCACCCTCTCAAAGTGGATCAAACAGTTTGCTGATGACAGCCAAAACCAGCTGCTCATATGATCACATGATTAGGCTGATGGTCCTCATTGATCATGTGAGCAACTGGTTTTGGCTGTCATCAGGAAGTCTTTATTTATAAGACTGAGCTGAATGCATCTCAGACTGAGGAAGTCTTTCGGATGAAAGACTTCCTTAGTCTGAGATGCTGTATTCAGCTCAGTCTTATAAATAAAGACTTTATGATGACAGCCAAAACCAGTTGCTCACATGATCAAGGAGGACCATCAGCCTAAACATTGCCCATTTGCTACATCCATTCATTATCTTTACCCGTTTCTTCCATTTTGGGTCACGGGGGTCGCCGGTGCACATATCCAACAATCACAAGGACAAGTCTCCAGTCCATCACAGGGACACGTGGACAAGTCACCAGTCCATCACAGGGACACCTGGAAAGGTCTCCAGTCCATCACAGGGACAGCTGGACAAGCCACCAGTACATCACAGGGACACGTGGACAAGTCTCTAGTCCATCACAGGGACACCTGGAAAGGTCTCCAGTCCATCACAGGGACAGCTGGACAAGCCACCAGTACATCACAGGGACACGTGGACAAGTCTCTAGTCCATCACAGGGACACGTGGACAAGTTTCCAGTCCATCACATGGACACCTGCACAAGTCTCCAGTCCATCACAAGGACACGTGGACAAGTCACCAGTCCATCAAAGGGACAGTTGGACAAGCCACCAGTCCATCAAAGGGACACGTGGACAAGTCTCCAGTCCATCACAGGGACACCTGCACAAGTCTCCAGTCCATCACAGGGACACGTGGACAAGTCACCAGTCCATCACAGGGACACCTGCACAAGTCTCCAGTCTATCACAGGGACACGTGGACAAGTCTCCAGTCCATCACAGGGACACCTGCACAAGTCTCCAGTCCATCACAGGGACACGTGGACAAGTCACCAGTCCATCACAGGGACACCTGCACAAGTCTCCAGTCTATCACAGGGACACGTGGACAAGTCTCCAGTCCATCACAGGGACACCTGGACAAGTCTCCAGTCCATCACAGGGAAACGTGGACAAGTCACCAGTCCATCACAGGGACACATTTACAAGTCTCCAGTCTATCACAGGGACATGTGGACAAGTCTCCAGTCTATCACAGGGACATGTGGACAAGTCTCCAGTCCATCACAGGGACACATGCACAAGTCTCCAGTCCATCACAGGGACACATTTACAAGTCTCCAGTCCATCACAGGGACACGTTGACAAGTCTCCAGTCCATCACAGGGACACGTGGACAAGTCTCCAGTCCATCACAAGGACATATGGACAAGTCTCCAGTCTATCACAGGGACACGTGAACGTCTCCAGTCCATCACAGGACACATGGACAGGTCTCCAGTCCATCACAGGGACACATGGACAAGTCTCCAGTCCATCACAGGGACACGTGGACAAGTCTCCAGTCCATCACAGGGACACATTTACAAGTCACCAGTCCATCACAGGGACACGTGGATAAGTCTCTAGTCCATCACAGGGACACATTTACAAGTTTCCAGTCCATCACAGGGACATGTGGACAAGTCTCCAGTCCATCACAAGGACATATGGACAAGTCTCCAGTCTATCACAGGGACACGTGAACGTCTCCAGTCCATCACAGGACACATGGACAGGTCTCCAGTCCATCACAGGGACACATGGACAAGTCTCCAGTCCATCACAGGGACACGTGGACAAGTCTCCAGTCCATCACAGGGACACATTTACAAGTCACCAGTCCATCACAGGGACACGTGGATAAGTCTCTAGTCCATCACAGGGACACATTTACAAGTCTCCAGTCCATCACAGGGACACGTTGACAAGTCTCCAGTCCATCACAGGGACACGTGGACAAGTCTCCAGTCCATCACAAGGACATATGGACAAGTCTCCAGTCTATCACAGGGACACGTGAACGTCTCCAGTCCATCACAGGGACACATGGACAGGTCTCCAGTCCATCACAGGGACACATGGACAAGTCTCCAGTCCATCACAGGGACACCTGGACAGGTCTCCAGTACATCACAGGGACACGTGGACAAGTCACCAGTCCATCACAGGGACACCTGGACAGGTCTCCAGTATGTCACAAGGACACGTGGACAAGTCACCAGTCCATCACAGGGACACCTACACAAGTCACCAGTAGGGATGTCCCGATCAGGTTTTTCTGGCCCCGAGTCCGAGTCCTTTAATTTTAGGAATTGGCCGATACCGAGTCCCGATCCGATACTTCTAAAATACATTTTTAAAATGAAGGGGAAAAAAAATAAACAGATCCAGATGTCCCTTCATTTTTATTTTATTTACCTTAACATTTAACAGAGTACTTCTGTGAGGTAGATTGAACAATCAAGTAATAAGATTTAAAATAAAATTCTTCACATTGAAGTTTAGTGCAACAGTATAAATGTCTAATTTAAAATAAGCAGCTCAACTTAAAATACCAGAACATGACCAGAACCTGAGCAGAACCTGAGCAGAACCAGAACCTGAGCAGAACCTGAGCAGAACCAGAACCTGAGCAGAACCAGAACCTGAGCAGGCATGTAAACAAATAAGAAACTTAAAGTGTCCGTTTTATAAAATAAGGCTAGTAACATGCTTTTCTGAACAGCACTCCTTAACTCTCCTCCTGTGGCTTCACAGAAGGAAGTGTATGTTTTTCTTTATGAGATAAATATAAATATAAAGTCTCTTGCAGCGTGAGCTGGGCTGGGTTGTCTGGTTAAACTCTGTGCATTGTGTCGGGTGTTTGTTTCTGATGTGCCTAATCAGGTTTGTTGTGTTAAATGCAGCCTTTTCCTTACCTCCTCTTGAAATACGAACTTTCCATTTGTCATCCACTTTAAAATATCTCCACACGACAGACATCGCTGCCTCCACTTCAAGTTAATGCCGCGTTCCGCTTCTTTTTTACGACAGTCACCGCTTTACGGCAGGCACTGCTTTACGGTAGGCACTGCTGCAAAACTATTGTGCATGTTTTGTTCCGAGACAATTTGACTCTGTAACTCAACATACAGTTAATATAATATTCCCGTTTGTGTTTAGAATAAATATACACATATATATCCGATCCCTGATCGGTGTGTAACGCCCGAGTCGAGTCGAGTCTGAAATCACGTGATCGGGACCCGGTTTCCGATCATGTGATCGGCTCGGGACATCCCTAGTCACCAGTCCATCACAGGGACACATTTACAAGTCACCAGTCCATCACAGGGACACGTGGACAAGTCTCCACAGTCCATCACAGGGACACCTAGGACAAGTCACCAGTCCATCACAGGGACACCTGGACAGGTCTCCAGTCCATCACAGGGACACATGGACAAGTCGCCAGTCCATCACACGGACACCTGGACAAGTCACCAGTCCATCACAGGGACACGTGGACAAGTCTCCAGTCTATCACAGGGACATCTGGACATGTCACCAGTCCATCACAGGGACATCTGGACATGTCACCAGTCCATCACAGGGACACCTGCACAAGTCTCCAATCCATCACAGGGACACCTGCACAAGTCTCCAATCCATCACAGGGATATCTAAAACCTTTCAGCCTCTTTCCCAATGATTTCAACCCGAGTGAAATGGCTGTAGAGCTTCTGTTCAACCGTTGACAAACCCATGGCATCATCTTCATGGAGCTTGGTGGTGTCACGCTCCATAAAACTTTGTAGGTGCATCTTTGAAACCTCTCCTGCTCGTCTACAATTGAACACAATGACCTGTGCAAGTGTAACTTTTACAAGTTCTGCATAAGTCTGGGGGCTGGCATCATCTTTCAAGGTGCTAAATGCATTTTCTCCTGATTTATTCAGATGCTGATGCAGAAGCTTAAAATCTTCAGTGAATGATAATGTTAATGGCCTTATTGTACTTGGCATGATTTATAGTGCTCCAGCCACTATTAGACACCATCTCTGACCATTCCTCGGTCCGAGGTGCTGCATTCAGCTCAGTCTCATAAATAGCACCCTCTCACAATGGATCAACCAGTTTGCTGATGACAGCCAAAACCAACTGCTCACATGATCAAGAAGGACCTGCAAACTGGTTGATCCACTGTGAGAGGGTGCTATTTATGAGACAGAGCTGAATGCAGCATCTCAGACGGAGGAAGTCTTTCGGATGAAAGACGAAACATTTCTATTTTTTTGTTTTGTTTTGGAATGTCCAGAGGACCAGACTTGTTTTTTTAGATACAGTAACACATCTATAAGTTTTGTTTCCGTTTTTGTCTCATTTCAGTTATTCCCCGGTTTCTCACAAAGTCTCTTATATTTTGAACTGTTCTTTGATCCAACACAGGGCTCTCAACCATCTTACAGTGGCTGCATTCATTCTTACTGGCCAGTTTTCCTTTACTTATGTGCCTTCTGAAATGACGCATTACAGCAGCCACTTCAGCATTCGACCAACTTCTCTTTGTTACTCTTCTTGGTCCTGGGCTTGAGTTTTTCGCTAGAAAACAAGGAGGAAACAAAAAAATGTATATTTAGTAGTTGGGCAACTCAAAATTCATCAGAACTTTAGACAAAGAATTTATCAGATTACAGGCTGAGGGAAAATCATAAAAATCAACATTAACATTTTATTTTGTTACATGTTTTACCCATGATACATAAATACATTGGACCAAATGGTGTCAATGTGACGGACTAAAAATCTTAGAGTTTAAAAGGAAAATACAAAGAAATTAGTAACAACTAAAGACTTTTCATCCATGTTTTCTTTCTGCTTCTACCTTCTTCAAGGTTCACCACAGTATGCATGAAGTCAACATTAGTTCTAAAACGGCTGTTATTTTAGAACTAATGTTAACTTCATGTATCAGTGCCTATCGTAGATGATGGTCATTGATAGGCTATTATGAGGTTTCACTTTTTTAACTAAAATGTGGATTTTACATAAATGTAGACTTTATTTTACTTACTTTTTGACTATCATTCATAATCATTGTAGTCAACAACTTGTTCTCATGTATCTTGGCAGCTTTTGAGTTTTAAAAATTGTGAAAAAAATGGAAAGATTGAAACAAATGACTATTGTTTTACAACAAATGTCCTACTTGATGCAACCTGGGCTTGAACCTGCCACCTCAGGACTATGAGACCATGGCAATGACCACCGAGCTACCTCATCCACCCCCGCCATGCATATAAATATGTTTTTGGATTTTTTTGTCTTCCATCTCTATGTATAGTATTTTGACTTTATGCTCTTCCTCATTAAACTCTGCCTTACCTTTAGTTGAAGGGACAGCTTCATCCATTTTGGATGATGACACTTCTAGAAAACATAACACAAAAGTTTAAAAAAAAATCCTGATACATGCTTAATAATCCAGGTACAAAAAAATTACAAGGTTAAGTCAGGTCCTTATTCTTATTTACTGAATAATTCGTCCAGAGGACCGGACTTAACCTCGTTGTTTTGTTTTATTTTTTGAATGTCCAGAGGACCAGACTTAGCTTTTTTTTAAAATATTTTTCTAACTGGATTATTGAGCATGCATCAGGGTACTCGTTTAAAAAAGTTTTGTCATGGAAACGTATGAAATTTGGGTTGAAATAACGTACCATCATCATTATTGTCATGGATGTCATCAGTTGTAGAGTTTGTTGCAGCTTCCACAGGCTGGTCAAGCATCTCCTCAGGCATTTCTTCGCACTCTTCTGATGGGACTTGTACTTCATCATTGTCATCTGATTCATTCTCACTTTCCATCTCTTCAGCATCACTTAATTGAATTTCATCTGAGAAAATTCCATTTTAAAATTCAAATTCATTAATTCATTCAACCTTTAATTATACAGGTTAATCACACTGAGCCTTACGGACTGATTTGCAATAGAGACTTGAATTTAACAGAGTGATGACAATAGTGGACTACAAAGAACCTTAAAGGATTTGTACAAATTGAAAAATTTAAATATACATCAGTGTTTCCCCTAGTTAACTTGCCATGGCGGGGTGCTCATCTCATCCATGATTTTTCTTGATGGGTAGGGACGGAGACATGTTTGAGCAAATCTTATACAACAGTTTTTGAGCAGGGGTGGGGGGAGGGTGCATTCAGCATGAGGGAAGAGGCATCTTTAACTTTTTAGCTAGGGAGCCTGTATTTCATACTGCTACCTTAGTGCTATATCAGTGCCGGGTGGGAGTGGGAGGGGGGCAAGTTCACTTTGGTAGGCGGGGCGCTCAGTTCTGTTGACGTGGTGGGGCACCCTGCTTCTATAATGGTAGGGGAAACACTGTACATTAACTCAAAAGGAAAGCATGTCCTAATTTTTGACTAAAAACACTAAAAACTGGACAATCAGTTTTCTAGTATACAAACCGGATTCAAAAAA